>JTDE01004285.1:35304-63157 GCA_014338405.1 Paragonimus skrjabini miyazakii
CAACCTCCTTGTTTGAACACCTCGTGAGCCAAACCGAGTTCTACAAAATACAGAACAGTTAAAAGAAATTACCTTTCGGCGGAATCCATAGCATCACACTCAAATGTTGAGCTCACTGCAGTTGCTACGACAGCCCCATCATCGCACACACTTATATAACCAGGGATGGAACTCCGTCTTCAAAACAGGAAATGCAAACACGCTGAACAGCATACCTTCCCGGGGTAGTGTACTGGCCTGGCGCTGAAATGTTATTAACATCAGGCCACATTGATGACCTGCGGTCCGACAGCTGTAGAGCCCCTACGATGACACACCGGGATCTAAAAGAGAGCACATGAACAGACAAAAATAAGACAACATACTGGCAACCGTCAGCAAAGTCCGCGGCCGGCGTAAACATTGACCAACAGTCATAGGAATCATGAGCATCCATGATGCGAAGATAGAAAGGTTGTAGCTGGAACGGCAGAAATGGGAATCTATGTTTTCGTCAGATAGAAAAACGAGCATCGGAGTTGGTCATTATCTGTCAGATAAGTGGGCATTGACTCACGTACACATGGCCAGCTACTTTCAAACATAGTCAATAGTCAATAAACAAAACAATACGCACGTTGTTAATGATAGGGTGGGACGTGTTATCCATGTTTACACCATACCGAAAGCAGAAACAACCACGTGATAACGTGGACCGTTTCCCCCCAGAAAAACTATCAGGGAAAAAGGCTGAAGATACAATTCAGATGCGTAACTAACCAACAACCGTGTCGACATAACTTTCATTACGGATTATTGTGATATCTCGTGTACAATGCAATGCAAACACAACGTGGTTGAAAATCACAAATTCAACTGTACCTCCGAAACCATGGGAAATTGAGCGTTTCTGCAATACGGGATTATATATTCCACCACGAAAATTCCGATGGAAACACTTTCAAAACGTAAAATCGATTAGGAAAGCCAACATTGAGCATTTATGCTTTTTCTCAACAACAGTGCGAATATGGACAATTTTTAGGTACGGCTGACTTTTCTCATTACAACACAACAGTCATATTCGATTAAATTCATTTATTTGTCCCATACTATGCATTTTAATATTTCATGATGATGAATGATGAAAGCCGGCGAGGACACAACAAGCAAAGTTTACGCCTCGTCCTTAGACCTCTCTTAGACTGCAGTTCTTTTCATTTAAGATTATTAAACATTGCAACAACCATCTTCCTACTATCAATAGCGGCGCTTCTGGAGATCGCTTGAAAACATTGTTTGATTCTCATTTAGTTGAAACCATATCATGCGAGTAACCTCACTCTCTTCTTGCTAGTTACTATAATTCCACTGACATTGCTACACTGTGTTCTCAATGATTTCCTCTGAGATCAACAGACGCTCGCATGACACCTAACAGGAAAAGCTTATTGTATCCGGATACTTTGGGCTCTTGCTTCGAATCCGTGCATCAGTCGCTGAATTTCGATTGGCCTTAAAACTGTTAACGACAAGAACCAATAAAAATATGTACAAAGCAGACTCCGGGTAGGCAATATACTTAGCTACCAGACGTTTTGCAAAATTACACTGGAAACTGGTCGGTAGTTATAGAAAATCAGTGGCCTCGTGAGCGCGCAAAGAAATACTTGAATCACGCACGATGCATATTTCGGTTATAGTTTAAGATATCAGGTTTCCAACAAAATAATCGTGTTCTTCGAATCAGGTTTAGTCTTACTCTAACACATTGTAAGAGCATTGCTATTATAAGGCTCCGAAATTTGGTTCATTCGCGCGAGGGGTGTTCAGAGAGCGTCCATTTCCGACCATCGGTGTCTCCAAAGCATTGGCGGTGTGTGGTCGTAAAACCGTACCAGCATTGACAGAATTAACCGGTCTTCGTAACGGATGAACTCTGTCGAACCTTGAACATGTCAGTCTTACCTCACTGGCTTCTTTGTCTTGGTCATATCTTACGAATGCTAACTCATCGCTTGTCACATTATGTATTGTTTGGTGGTTTAGGCTGGAAGCGTCAGTCCGGTGGTCGGCTCATAATTTGAGTTCGGGTTATGAAGACACTCATTCTGAAGCTTGCTTCAGTGAGACGTCCGCGGCTTTTGTCATTTCCTTCCTCTCTCGTAATTTCTCATTTCTCCCTACATTCTCCGTATAGTCTGCCATTTTCACCGTTACACAACAAAATGGTACAACCTACGCAAGTGCTCCAATGCTGCTAGCTGCCTTAACACTCAGCACACCTCACATACTCTCACCCGTTCAACAGTTCACGTGATTGTTGTGGACGTAAATCAACCAAACCGACACAGAACTTGTAACACCACAAAACCCGTACCACTGACACTCACTGGAATACCTTGAAGCGATGATACTATACGAATATTACACTTCCAGCTCTGCCATAAACCAGCAAAACTATCACGACCGTCCTATGAAAATTTTCAGTGATCTCTGAGTGTCCCTGACGAGCGCAGCATCGTCGAATGAGATGGTCACACAAAAAGTGCAATGTGCATGCCGACCGTTTTTACTGTGGTCAGGTGAAGCCCGTGGGCCAACGTTGGGACAATGTAGAGCCACCGGTGGAGAACGTTCTTCCGGAGTATGGGTTACCGCAGCAACCCTAACAGCATATCCCCCCGTCACCCCACCAATTTGGTGGGGTCATAGTGGGGTAACGATGGGCTTACGGTGGGGCATTTCACCATCCAGTAGATTGACGGAGGAGTGGTGGTGGTGATTGCTATTGGGTGATAGTGAAGTTTGCACCCAGATTACTCCGTCACCCTACCGTTTTATAAGTTAGGTGACAGTGGGGTACGCAACACACCCCACCACTGGCAGCCCGACCTCCCCGCCCTGAAACCGTCACATAGTCGCTCATCCCACCTTGACCCCACCGCCACCCCGCACGACCCCTTCTTCACCCCATTATGACCTTATCTTCATCTAACTGTGACCCCACCAATATCCACCTTCACCCCGCCCACAACACTGAACCCTACGGTTGCTCGTTTGTCGCGGAAACCAAATGTAACTGTACTAAAAACGAGAAGCAATGAAAATGATTGCAAAAACAATATTTATCTACACAAGCAACGTTACAGTAAAATGATGATGGAAAAATTGCCCAAGGAAAACAATTTCTGTAAAAAAAGGGTGTTTGTGTTTCCGAGGAAAAGGGGTGCCTAAAATTGTCATTACAGTTGTAATTTTACGATAGGTACCTTACCAGAGTGTCTTCAGAACACCTTCTAGTTCGCCGTCGTGTAGCTCTTCCGTACCTGGACCCCTTCAGCTAAGTTCAGATGGCCGCGTGTAGCAACAAGCCGTCACGTGCCTTAGCACTCGAACTCGTAAGAATAACCTCTGCAGATGCGGGGTAAATATAAAGCGATACTTGAAAGACTGAAAGGGAAACGTGGAAAATTTATCAAGCGGACCGTGGTTGTTTCCATCGTCTGGCAAATGAACGACAGAATGCACGTTGTAAACCATCCCTTGTGAATCAGGCAAAGTTTTTGATTGACACAACTTTATGACATCGCGGACGAAGTTTAAGTAAGTTTCGTACAAGAGTGGGTGAAATTAAAGTTACGTGCTAATAAACGTGGTTAATAAATGATTATAGCGTAAGTCATCAAGGACCTCTTTGGAAACCACAAGCACAGCAGAAATAGTCCACCCTCTGTCGCTTTCCAATTGCCTATGCTATTCCAACCACGACACTTGCGAGAAAATTCCTGTGAGTAGGGCCTCTTCTTGCGCAAGTTTGATATGTTCACGAACTTCCCAGATGCACCCTTTTCCACCAATATACAATGCTGTAATGTCCCCGATTTTCCCGTTGCATCACAATCCACCAATATATGGGAGGAGTCATCAAGGAGGCGAAGTATTCTGCACGACACGGGTGTCCGATAAGAGAAAGTGTACGGTATGTGCGGTACAAACATGTCGCTCACTTTCTGATTCGCGCTTCGAAACGTGCGGCCATCCTCATCCACGGTTTCATTATCATGGTAAAATGAAAATATAGTTAGGACGCAAGGAAGTGATTAAACTCAAGGTCCCCGCTTAGTGGAAGACACGCGATGATATGGGGTTCTGCGATCTTATTTACGAGAACGTAGGGAAGGTCATATCCAGAAGGCCGAATTCACCGATCAAAAGAATAAGAGAGGTCTAGGCAGATGATGGGTTCTGGACCTGATAAGATGTATTCGTCTTTCTCATAGCCAGTTGACGGAAGTCCATAAGGCACTCCAAACAACCGAAGATCGGCATTAGTCGAGCAAGTAGTGCATCGAACTGACACGGGAACCAGAGCAAGTTTTAGATTGTTGTAGTGTCCAGAGGACAACCTTGGTTTACCTGCTGTGCGATGTGTAGAATTTTTCCTAAAATCTTGATTAACGCTGTACATAAGATCTTAAGCATCTTTGTCTGCCGTCTGCTTTCTGCATGTGATCACCTTTGTTTTTTCGCATGCTTGTCGACCTATGCGAGCTGGTGGCGTCACAAACACTTCCGGCTCACTTCAGCGCTCAATGGTTCAATCCTTAATCTCCTCTGCAGCTTTTGTACACAGGTGTCGTTTTGCACTGGTTGAAACCTAGTTTAATTGTCGCGTAATATACGTTTGACCTCCCTCAATTATTTGTATTCATACTTCGCGTCTGGTATTTTGTTCGCATACCTAAGAAGCGTAAATTTATTGTGCGTGCCCATCAGTTGTCATAATGAATGGTCCGCAAACATATCTACCGCACCACTCTTACCTTCGACTCTATCAGCTCAAAATAGCAGCATGCTATCGAGTGCAAGTTCAAAGTCAAGAAGAGAAGCTGCAAACCAAGATTCAGCCAGAGAAATTACCCAGGGGTTTAGAGAGGGGCAGCAATAGTTATATTTAGGGAGGTTAATGAATGGGTTAAATGAGTTACTGTAAAAGCATTTAAAAGAGGTGACCATAAAGGAATGCGTACTCCGTCAGTGATGTGATTGATGTGAATCATATACAACGTGACTGATGGAACTCTCACAGACTCCGCTGGATGTGGGTGCGAATCGTTTTTGCATACTGCTAAATCAACCAAGGGCACCATGAAGCCACCAGAGCAAAGTTGACCATTAAATTTTAGTTTCTTATATCCTTTTTTGGAACGATTAGTGTGAAGCTACCCTGGTAGCACACTGGAACTCTCTGCTACTCCCTGAGTGATATTTGCGCGTTCCTTTCGGGTCACTCACTGGAACGTAGTGGACTTCTTTTCCGTGTATCATTTTGCAAGCATAACTGTTATTAAAAATAACGCAAACTGTTTTCGCAATTGAAAACGTGTTGGTGCGCTTGCACTTTTTACGTCAACTTTGTTTCATGAAACCATTTTATAATAATTGATGGCAACAAGTTAAGAATTTCGCCGATTTCACTTCTTTCGTTTTGTGGAAAATTAGTGGCAAGACGTTGAAAAGTCCATTGGGTTGTTAGCTAGCTCACGTTTAACGTTTTCGTAAACTAACTCGTGGGGATCGTTTGGGGGACAACCCTCAGGCACCGACAGCTAGTGTTATGAAGAAGATGCAAACGATTACCCCGTGTCGCAACATTATTTAAATGAGTAATTGTTGTGATGTTCATTGAAGATTGTAAACGAAAGTTTCCTTAAAACCATTCCGTTGTTTACAGGAAGTGTTAAGGAAGTGTCGCTTACAGAAGCAAGGTTTGCTGCTCTCTTCATGTTCACCGGCCACTCTAGCAGTAATGACAAAATACATTTCAATGTCGTAGGATGCAAGTGGACAAAAACGTCAGTGAACATTATTGCCATCATCGTCTTAGACACCGACGTCGTCGGCATCAACCGGGAGAAGAAAGCACCCCCAGAGACTGTTCGCGCAATTGCCGTTAAAACCCATTTGTTTCTGGGAGCCGTCGACATTATGCGTAGTCACTTGAAGGAAGCAATGTCCGAGTTGCTGCTGGAAGCACGCGCTCTGTTGAGAGCATCCCGAAAGTGCGCTTCTACGTTCATCAGAGTTGAGGAAAACTTTCACTTCAGTTTGACTGATTGCGTAAGCCATGGGTGACAGAGAAGGATTTCAATGTTCACCGGCCCAACTACATGTAGACGGCTCAACCCTTGTCAGCAGTTGGGGCTCACAGCTGTGGCTTATAATGAGAAGGGTGACAGCCTCTTCAACATTGCTGTGGGATTACTCAGGGGCTTATTTGAACCCGTGGGTGTCGCGAAATATCTTGATAGCGTTATCCAAGATATGTTGATTATTTTGAAGGATGGCTTATTGCTGTCATCATCATCATAGACAGCAACTCATCAGTGGTTCACACTGATGCTTAACTGCCACACAACCACGTAGGAAAAGTAAAACCCTATATAAGAAGACAGAAGGAAAAGGGAAAGCTGAAGGGACCTAATCACTAAAAAATAGCTACGTCTCCGCTATGTGGACTATGAGGAACCAATGTTGCAGAAAATATTGTTTCACTTCGCTGGTCTCTACATTAAGTCCCAGCTTTTGTTAGACTTCCACTGTCAGCCATCCACAAGCAATTGTCAGACTGTATGGAACGCTGTACACTCATTTTGCGTTCCCACTTGAGTCGTACATGAGAATCTCACCCGGTTTCGTGTCATCTTCCAAATGCCTGCCTGACAAATGTTTCAACGCATGGTGGAGAAGATGCGGGTACAGTTTCCAAGCGACAATGCCAGTGGACGACGCATGGGCAACATTCATTCCACTGGCATCGAATTAATGCTACGTTCATGCACGAGGATGCGGTGTGCGGCGATGTCAAACTTAACAGTGTGATGCTGGTGGGTGGATTATCCGCAGTAACAAGGAATGTGGATGGAAGACGCATTCGTATACAGCGGTTTGCTGCTTGTTGTGACGTTTTTGATTAGATGGTTCCATCTACCAGTGTGCACACTTTCCAGTGCTGCCGTATACATACAACGACCTGCTGGGTGGACCGTGATATTATTCAGTGTAAAGAGCTACTCTCACCATTTAAAGATAGTTTTGTATTTTAGTTTATCATGCACACTTGAAAACAATCTGCAGAAAAAAGTTTTACCAAGTGTCGTACCATTTTTATTGCTACCCACGTAAAACACTTACCAGTTACCCATTCCATTTTTAGATGCATCAGGTTATTAATTTCGAGGACGAAGGCGTGGGAATTGGTCATAAGTCGTGGATGGCGCAGGTATGGATTTGCACTTAGGCCAAAACTAGCATCCATAGCGCACCGCAGGTTGTCGTTCGGCGTACAACGGCACCCACTAGCTCAAAGTTATCTAAAGACAAAATGCATCCTGCAAATAATATCCGTCTGCGATTGTCCTCCAATTTTTCAGATGACTTTCACTTGGCACTAGACATCAATTATCAGACACGCCAACGTCCGTTGCCACGAATATAGTGGATCGTGGCGGCAAAAGCGAACGGTGGGATGATTTCCTATCATGTAGCACATACAGACAACCAACCGTCCGTTCAGTCTTCACTTATGAAGTCGAAAAGAAAAGAAAACCGAGGGTTTATCCTATCGACGTCAATTATTTTCCACCACCACATAAATTGGGGAATACGTCCCATTCAGGTACATCATCAAATCAGTGTACGCTGGAAGTATTGTAGTACCCGCCCATTTTTGTTTTTCAGCCTTATTGCTTCTAGGTACGTAAGCGGTGATATTTTTTGTGGAAAGTATTTGGCTTTACCATCATTACACTACCAGCAGAACACAATGACAGGGCAGGTACAAACGAAATTGCGCAAGAAATCAAAGAACTGAAAAGTAAGTCAGCGGGAAACTTCGTTCTGTCAAACATCAGAATGCGTGAAAATTTGCACGCCCTACTGTTGGAAATAAATGCGTTGCTACTCCCACACGCAACCGTTGGTCCGTCAGCAACCCCACTATTCTCGGCGCGCTCCCAATGCAAACCATAGGGGACCTGCAGCCGCTCAACTTGAATTTGAAGGATATTGCGGTATACAAGCAGCTGGTATGTTCCACTGTTCCTATTCATAGCACCAAGGTAACCTTTCCCATGAGGTTCGGCGGTACATCAACAAGTGAATGCACCCTTAATGTGATCAAAACATTACTGACCGTCGACGTATTCAAAAAATTAACTGGAGAGCAGTCAACAACCGTGTATCAATTGCTTCTTCACCTTCGGCTGCAGCCAATGACAGCACGTACAATTACAACCAGTTATTGATTATTGGATTGAGAATAACACAGCGTTGCGACCAAGTTGTAATACTACACGTTTCAACCACCTCGGGCGGCCTTCTCCAATGCAGAACCATTTATGGAAAAGACGTATCCCAGCGTATTGCACTCAAACGTCAAGGGAATCAACCAAAGATGGACTCAAAAGTCCAGGGTGAGGCAAACAAAATGGCTAGGGACGCATTTACCGATAGTTTCGCATTACGATTTGGAGGCTGTACGGCTGAACGTGGTGCCACTGTCGATGTAGTAAATATTTCGTTCGTGTGCCTGATTACCTTTTCCGGGAAAATCGACGATGCGTTGTGTAAAATGTGCGAAGGTACGTCTCCGGTTAACGCGTGTAAGCCCCGTAAGTGAAAAGTGTTTGTGCAGCATGGGACCAAACGGCCTAATGTGGCTGTCCGCAGGTGTTTTCCACACCGTTCCACGAGTGCCCGCGAAGTGTCTTCTTAGAACACTCACAGGTTATTGGATAAATGCTCAGAAAACAGTCAGGGAACGGTCTTGCTACTAAGGGTGTATCGCCAGCGATGAGACGTCGCATATGCCGTTCCAGGACATGTGTATCCCATCTCGGGAAGTACCATTGACCCGGTGAAGTCGTGAGTGACATTACGCAGAAGCAAGGTCTGCAAAAGAGATGCGCTGAGTGCGTCGAACTTTCGCGTTTACCAGTTTGATGGCAGAAACCAAGAATTTACGCTGGTTTTCCTCATGCCCCCGATTGTCGAAACCGAAATCCGAGTCATTCCCGGTGGTGATGATTTAAGACCGACCGGAATTCAGGAGCTTCCTTTTTAACGTCTTTCGTCTTTGCCGTTCTGTCCAGAATACATTTGAGAAAATTTTGATTCTGAATGCATTATCAGGTTTTTGGAGTGTCAAAATCACTTTCCCGATGTTAGCCTGCGCTAATACAATTCGTGCCAGTCGCAACTTTTCAAAGTGAATGGAACTAGGGATTCTCGCTGACCAGGCATTGGAGGACAGACAAAACAGCTCGACTCTCATTTTCATGCAGAAGTCCCGCCAGATCTCACGACCACGCTCAACGCGGTGCTTCAGGCAGCCATCGGGGCATTTGCGGGGGAGGGGTCCCAGATGATCACAGAAACTTTCCAAACGATCAAACTCATCTTCTTTGGCGTAGTGGTCCGAGTACCTCTGGGATTTCAAGACGGTCTGGTGCCAGATGCAGCGGCAAATGTTTATTGGCTTCAATTCCACAGTTGATATTGCCGGCCGGTTTGGGAACCGAAAGGTCGACGACTATATATTCTGGAAACAGTGTTGCTTACTTACCCACTTCACCACGCAGGTAAGAGCTACCATAGTCGATTCAGCCGAATCAGTGCCAGATAATGGCATGGCACCACTATGGTAGCCGTTTGCCAAGCAGATCTACAAAAGTCTCAATCCAGTTGGACACACTGTAAACGATTCCACATCAAAAAAGTTATACGTACCACCAGAAAAACTGTAGTGAAAATCCACTTGATTTACCGCTTATTCAAACCCCGCCACAATAAGAGGTCCAGCAGGGGACTACTCCAAACACCGCGTTGAAGATACTACATCAAGTCTAGTCAAACACTCTCAGTTATTCGCTAATTTGTTCGTTCTGTATTGCACCAATTAACTTACAGTTTGTGTCTTTGTGTGTGTTAATACGAGCAGCCAGTGATTGACTAAGAATTCTTTAATACTACTGTACATCCGCAAATCTGGCTTCTCGTCTCATAAATATGAACTTCCTACTGAGCTCGTACGAGGTCCTTCTGCTTATTATTTGCGTGGGAGGTTTCGATCCGAGTACGATTTCTGGGGTTATTCGAAGTCCCTAATTGCGAGTATCACACAAACCCAGACACGTTCTACGAATAAAGACACTGTAGCAGGAAAACTGCAAGGCATAGTCTTAAACAGGAACAACATTCTAGCACGATTCACAATTTGCTCGTTTCACGATGATCGAATAAATTTTCATGTGATATGATGTGACAGAATAAATCGGAGTGAGAGGTTGCAGTGCTTATAACGCCGGAATTCCGCAACCTCGAATGATATTCAGGTAGCCTTCCGGGAGGCCGTTACCCCCGTGATATCAGAAAACCGTGCCCACCCTGGGAATTTAGACTGTTGGCTCCATAACTGAGTATCAGTCACTTAATCACTTGAAAAGTGAAGAAAATCTAGGGGTTGATCCTCAGTTGTCCTGCCTCTACTTCGAAAAGTTGTATGCTAAGGAAAGTGTGTGTAAGAATTTGGTCTTCGAAATCCAGGTAGATAAGGGTAAGGAATTTTGAGTCGTGATTAACAAGTCGTATGCCGCAGGCCAGTGGTCCGCCTGATGCCCACCCACTGGATATGTCGGCCAACGAGTACATCCTCCTTTAAGCCAGTGTACACGACCTGGTTGGCGTACCCAAGCAGCAATCTTATATATCCCGTGAAGCTTTTGAAACGCTTCCTTATTAACATGGGCAAAGGTAAGCTTTATAACTCAAAGAGTAGCAAACCCTTCTTTGCGGTCATCCCGTGATGTTATGCGGAAGGTAAGTTAGATGGCATCCAGATGCCCACATCCTTTTTGAAATCGATTTTCGTGACGTCTGTTAAACTAGGTGCACTATGCAGCACGAAGGCGTTGCCAGAATCCTCACCGAATAACATGTACGCGCACTTACTGTTATTCAGAGGGAGATTCCAATCGTCCGACCATTGCTCAATTGCGTGAAGATCCAGCCGTGATGCACTGGGATCAGTGGCATTCTAGATTTTTAGGTCGTAAGCGTGGATAAGAGTGCTGCCGGAAATATCCTCTGTAAGTTCACTGATGTGGAAAGAAACGAAAGAGGATCAAGCACTGAGTCCTGAGGGCCCCTCGCAAAATCAGAGAGGGACATGAAAGGTCTGACCCAATTTTGACTCCATAAGTTCTGCAATCAAGAAAGGAGGTGATCCAGTGGAGAACCTCTCCTTGAATGTCATAAGCTTGCAGCCTGTATTTGAGAGGACCATGTGAAACACGACCAAATGTCTTGGTGGGACAGGAGAACTTACTGTCTGAGAAAGGTTCGTTGTCTTTTTTCTCCCTTAGCTTACCCATGAGGATCGGTATATTTGTGGCGCAGAAGATAATGGGTTACCCCCAAAGAACTACGTCTGGATAGAGCGTTTTAACAAGCGCTCCGTTATTTTGCTTGAAATGCTGTGAAGATTGAATAGCCTGTAGCTAGCAAGGGAGTGCGGGCCTCCCGCATTAATAATTGGACTGATCGCGGTTTCTTTTCACGCACTAGGGGGGATATCTGCCTGAAATGTGTTCAAAGAGCTTGTGTGGGGTTTCCGAAAGACTAACTGCCACTTTCTTGAAGATCCAAGGATGGATCTTATCTGGACCTATCGAACTACGTGGACCGACATGATGTAAGTTGTTATCAACACGCAGCACGAAAGAGTCAGTAATAAGCGGTTGTCGAACTTCTCACAGAGGAAGTATAGGGGGTCACTTCAGTGGTGCCTCGTTGTACATTCCCGAATAGTGCTCCTTGAATACATCGACAACAAGTTGCGGGTCGGATGAAGCCTTTCAGTCCGGCCGACGTAAAGAAGAAACCGAGGGCTTATTCTTTTTCATTCTAAGTGTATATTAAAATAAGAAAGTTTCGTTCGTACGAGCCCTCAGCGGGACCTTTTTTTACGAGCTTGGTGTGTTCGCGGATTTCTCGTCTACACCCAGTTTGAACAGTGCGAAATGCGCTAATACCCTCTAGATTGCCATTACGTTTATTTTTCCTGGACAAGTGGGAACAATCGTCAGAAAAGCGACGAAGTTTATGCAAGAAGGATGTGTAAAAACAGAGGTATATAGTTTGTGCGATACGAACAAATCACCTACCACCTGGGGCGCGTTTTGAAACGCATGACAATTCAGGTCCACGGAGTCACAATCAAAAAAAAAAGAACCAAGGCAGCCTCTAAGGCCATTAAAGTCAGTTTGATTGAAGTTTTCAACTATAGTCTTTCTTGCCGGCTGTTGTAATCAGTAGCAGGTAGAACCGAAATTCATCAACAAGTGATGGATATGTCCAGGTGGATGTATGGCAATCACTTTGTCTACTAGATGCCTTTAGTACGTAATGATTAGATTGATCAGATTAGGGTTCCGACCAGGAAGGTGTGCCGTCCGAGTAACGACATGCTGTGTCTACGCGTCTCCGCCCTATGACTACCGACAAGGGTGCCAAAAATCCAACCTTATGATCCATATGAGATGTTGACGACCAGCTTAGCTCAGGTGCGTTAAAACCAATCATAATACGTAGATGTGAAAAGCGTTACTTCACTAGGAAGTTTTCTAAAATTTTAGGATCATCCTCGAGCAGAGTGTTGCACTAGAGACAACGATAAACAACTCACGCTAGTAGTGCGTCTTGGCTACACGAAGCGAACCGTAGCCACATATCATCCCATCTACCGGAGGACTGAAACTTCACGATAACCGTGGGTGTCGGAGACTATGATGAAGGAAGATCGTACAGACGCCCACACTTCCTTGGAGAGAGTCAGCACGGTAAACGGAACGACCAGAGACGTTAAATTCATCGTCACTAATGTCTCGCGAGAACTAGGTATCCGTAAGGGCAAAAGTGTGAGAACCTGCGCCACAAACCACCCGCTTGATTTTTGGAAGCTCACTAAATAACTTCAGACGCTTCGTGTACATGCGACTGAGGGACATTTCCCCGTTTGGATGTGTGACAGGGCGGATAAAATTGCACGAGGAGGATCTGCATCAAATTTGGAGGCCATCATCATCTGCATCCGGTTGAAATAAACTAGAATGCTTGGCGGAAAAGGGTGTATAGGCAGGCAACTTGAACACTAAGACGGCATGCAATAAGTGACGTTGAGGCTGTAGATACGATAAATGAGCTGATAGGACAGGTGCTATTACAAAACTATTGAACCTAAAATTGCGTTCTTCGGCGACAGCTGACATTTTGGTTTATATACGTGCATATCTCAAAACTGAAGAACTCATGAGCAAATTAAAGTAATTAAATGTATGTATGCATGAGCAGAATAGTGAATTAATATATATCAACTTCACCATACATATATGCATTTAAAAACAGGTTTCTGGCTTTAAACATCTACAAGCGTTTCATTGCCACTCTGAATACATGGATGCCTACATTGACAACTTCCATAAAGAAGGGATTGTTACTACCCTTTGCAACTTGATAAACATATTCACATGGAAAGTGGGCTCGCGGCAGTAGATTTTTAACAGCCACTGTGGTTAAGCAACTGCACACCGACGAGAACGGTTATAATTATCGGTACATAGGCCGAAGTGTTCACGAAAACATCATAGTCATGACTGCAGCAACATACATTGAACCTTATTGATTTACTGTATTATTTCATGCACATTTTCAAGAATGGTTTTCAAGATCTCAGATATCATTTGGAAAGGGCTGAAACTGTTTCATTGAAAGGCAAGAAAAATTAGCCACATGACTACGTAGTTTTCAGCATAGTGGGACGGAGATGCAATAGCACAGAGCACTAAAGAGGGTTGCCGATTCAGTAACTTGTAATTACCGATGAGTAGTGGGCGAGTTTGGTTTTCATATAGATTGACCATCACTCACAGTTGATCGCAGCTGTCGCATTCCCATAGAATTTACAATCGGCCCTTTCGAACAGTAGAAGCACAAGACTCGAGTTCCGCTCTCATTAGAGCTCGCCAGTAGTGCATATTCTCGCCACTGCCGGGACTAGAACTCCGGTCACGCCGATCATGAGGCAACCGTCTTTACCACTGCGCCATTCACCTCACGTTAGACACGACGGAATTTTCATAAGTGAAAGCTCAACGACCTTCGCTTGTGAGTAATGATCAGGTTGCCCGATCGTCTCGATAGGAGACGCAGTTACTGTCCGTTAATTCCAATCGATGACCTTTCGACCAGGACTTCTCTCCAAGTTAAATCACAGAAATCAATGACTTGTTGAACGGTATTTGATTAGTGATGAGTGGTAATGGATTTTTGTTTTCATATGGATCAAACATCACCCACAATCGATCACAATTGGTCACAAGCGAGTGGTTGTGCGTTCACATATGATAATTCGGTCGTGCCTAATGTGATGTCAGTGGCGTGGTGGCAAACGCAGTAGCCTTATGGACAGCGTGGCCGGAGTTTTAGTCCGGGCAGTGGCAAGGCTATGCACTTCTGACGAGCTCGAATGAGAGCGAAGCTCCAGTTTGGTGTTTCTTTTCGAAGGGACCGTGATTAATTGTTGGTGATGTTCACTCTGTATTAAAACTTGTAGTCAATTTGATCGGGTGCGCAACGCGCAAACAGTGGTAGCTCAAATGAAGGGGACATGACGTTGAGTTTACCCACGTTCAGTCCATATAACTTGTATATTCACGGAGAATAAAATGTTTTTCTGTCCACCACGCAGCGTCATCATTTTGTTTCTATACGGGCATCCCAGCTTTTTCCACCGATCAGAATATTTTCGGCTGCCACTGGCCACCTATCCACATAATGCTTTATCCAGAATTTGCACTGTATGACGACCGCCATTGACAGTATCAGCTGATCAGACTGCGAGAGACATTTGAAGGCAGTTCGCTTCGAAAGCCCAAAATTTGGTTGATATAACTCAAATTACCCCCTTACCATCAAACAAAAAGCCCCTGTGGTTTCGCAGATGATCGTAGGTTTTGAATTACTGTTGTTATTTTAATTTGTAGGTGAGTTTCGTTTACTGGTATTGCCTAATTTTATTTTCGATAGCTTTTGTTTTAATACCATAAGAAAGCGAAAAAAGATGTACGCAAATACAAATGCAATATTCCTAAAGAAAATGCGGCAAAAATTCTGTAATTCCCCTGCATGATAAATTACTTGAAAATTCAACGTTGTGAGTTCCACATATGTCTCTCATATTTCCACTCCAATTGTGCACAGTGGCCTTCTAAAGGCTACTTTAGAGGCAGGTGACCCTAAATAAACTGAAAGGCAGATGGGTGTCAACGAAGGCCTATGCGGACCGAATGTAGATGATAAAACGTTATTACCTGCGTGCCTTAAGCTTTATTGTCTCAAAAACACTGTTTAACCAACCTCGGATCAATGAAACCAAAACTTTTCTTTCATCTAACCTACTTGCTTGTTCAGGTGAGTGCGTGATGACGCCGACTCGTCATGATTTTCACGAGAAATCATTAGGGGGAAGTACAGTTCCCGTTCCTGCAGTTGTGTTTATCACTGTCTAAATTTGGCCGACTATAACACAGATGGTTATCTCGCCTCATACGTCCGGACGTTCTGCATACAAAGAGACTATCTAAACCAATACACGAGATTTCCATAGGGTGGTTGGCAAAAATAGTTCTTACACGTTTGCTGGTTTAATTCCTCCTATATTCGTTATTTAATGTGAATTTCAACAGTACATCGAAGAAAGTGGTTTTCAATGTTTTCCAAATACTTTTTTTATTTTGATAAATAATTAATAATCTACTGTCCATTGGTTTAAGACCTGCATGTTGGAAAGGACCCGTGGATCTTCCCCATCCGACAATCGTCGCCTTATAATGTTGCGCAGGCTCTGCTATAATGACCTGAAGGTAAACCAGGCCTGCCTGCTGCACGACATACAAAATTCTTTCTGAAATCCTAGTACACATTTTACATGAGATCGTAAGGACACTTTTCTACCGTTTGCTTGCCGCATGCGGCCGGATTTGTTTCTTCGCCTGCACTTCAGTCTGTGCGCGGCAGTTGCGCCACGCACTTCCGCCTTGCTCGCGCACTCGACGGCTGGAACATGAAGATCCCTAGACATTACCGTGTTTGCATGTCGCCTAGTATTGGTCGATATTCAGGTAACTTGCGTTTACCATACGGCGTCTCATTCCTTTACATTTTTATTTCGCGTCCGGTAGTTATCCTTTGTACCTGGGAGCCGTTAATTTATTGCACGTCCGTACAAAACCACCACAATGAAACTCGTGGAGGACGCATTACTGGAGAAAACGTTCATACATTTCAGCTATCGTTTCTATTACGTAACAAAAAGCGTTGGTGACAAGCACCACTGCGACATATTGGACGGTGCGTTGGCTAACACTGGACTTGCCCAGGATTGATGGTTATTATTTGGACGCCACACCTAAATAGACTTCCTTGAGAAAAAGTATTTTATCCCTCGATTTGGAGATATACAAATTAAAAGTTTTCGAGGCATATGTACATAATAATAATGGGGCAATTGTGTCGTTCGCCGGTATGGCGATTCAAGGCCGAAACGAGTTGGAAACGGCCATTTAGGCGCGAAAGGAGATTTTTCAAATGTTCCATGAAATATTAAAATGCATATTATGGGGCAAATATATAGATTTCATCGAGTATACCAGTGGTGTTGCAATGAGAAAAATCTGCTAAACCTAAAAATTTTCCATATTTGCATTGTTGTTGAAAAAAATGTCTCGCCATTTTTTTCGGTGAAGGCATAAGGTTGTCTTTCCTAATCGATTTTACGTTCTGAAAATGCTTCCATTGAAATTTTCGTGGTTGAATACATTTGTTCTTCACGCAGAAATGCTCAATTTTGTGCGCTTTTAGAGATATAATGGAATTTTTAATGTCTGACCACGTTGCGTTTACATTGCATTGTACACGAAATATCACAGTAATCCTAATTGAAAACCATGTCGCCTCAGTTGTAGCTTAGTTACGCATCAGAATTATATATTCAGTCTGTTTTCCTGATAGTATTTCTGGTGGAAAACGGTCTACATTATCACCTGGTTGTTTATACTTACGGTGTGGTGTAAACATGCGTAGCACGTCCCACCCTGTCATTAAAAACGCACATATTGCTTTGTTTGTTGCTTATTTATCGTGCCTTAAAATAGCTGGCCATGTGTACGCGAGTCTATGCTCACTTATCCCACGGATAATGACCAATTTTGCTGCCCGTTTTTTAGCCGACGGAAACACTGATTCCCACTTCTACCATTTAAGCTACAATCCTTCTATATTCGGAACAACGATGCTTGTGATTCCGCTGACTGTTGGTCTATGTTTTCGCCGGCTGCAGACTTCACTGACGGCTGCCGGTATGCTATCCCCCCGGTGTCTCCACGTTACCCCAAAGCTGGTCTGCAGGCGTAATGCACGATTCGAGTAGAAACGGCCGGCTTGCATTTCGCAAATAGGATGCTCCAAGATGGAGAAATTGAACAGTCGAAGAGTTTCGCCATTATTTGATGTAATCAATTTCGGAAAAGTAAGCGACAAATTTTGTTGAGACGAGCGGAGATGGGAGGGCGTACACTTTTGTTGATAAATGGAAGGTCTTCTGGACTGGACTTCGTTATATCCTCAAAATCGACGGAGTTTCGCAGGACTGCAAATTGTCCAATAAGTATGAGGTTTTGATCGTCCGAACGTTGTGGAATGCTGTCTCGCATCAGATTTAGTCGTGGAACCAGGGATGGAAAGCAAAATTACGTGATAAACAGAAAACGTTAAATGATCATGTGAGATATGACGAATAATGAAATATGTGATTTTCTGGCCAAACTCTTTATAAAAAAATTTATAATTTTGTGTTAGTTAATGAAATTTATACCACAGCAAACATTTGTCATCGTATAATGCAAAAAGCAATCGATTAACAGCTTTTCCCAGTATATAACTACAGCTGAATCCCATTGCCGATTTGGTATACACGGCCGATGTATAGAATGGAAAGAATGTTTAGCAACACGGAAAGATTGCCAGGTGATCTATCAGGATAGGAAGAGGCATATAGTCGCATGTAATAATATGAGGCGAGCAGGTTGTCATATATGTGTGTTTTTTTTCAAACAGTTTTGGCATGCACAGCCTTTGTATAGTGATCAGTAACTATGCACAGTTGTTTATCATTAAGTATAAAAGAGGAGCGTACCAGGATGATATGTTAATTACTAACGGGGGTGTGTATCTTGACACTATGTTTTGACTACAGTCTTGTTGTTTAGCTGCAAGTTTTGGACATAACTTTGTACAAGACACATCCTGCTAGATTCATTAATAAGCTTTAAAATCTAAATCTAAATAAATACCTTCAATGGTAAAATTGTTAGCTATGATCAGTTCGAAGTGCCTGTGGCGTTGTATCATGTGATACAGGGTTTCCCCTCAGATGTTATTAGGTCCGTTTTCAAAAATATCGTCTTCAGGCAGGCAGAGTTTAAAAATGGGCATAACGTTCGCTACTGCCAGGAGGGTATCTAGGCTTCATTTGCATTGTTTTATATTCTCACTGGCTCTAATTGCATGTGGGAGTTTGTTCCAAATGTAAAAATATTTCACTAGGAAAATGTTTAAACGCAGTATTTTACAGGATGCGCTAGCTGTCAAAGTAAATTCTTTGTTCCTGAGGTTGTACTCTGAGCTATGTTGTAGGCGACTCGTGAAGTTGACAGTGAAGTTATTGTCATAAACTAGATTATACATGAGTGCAAGGTACAGCGTGAGGCGCCGTAGCCAGAGAGGACTCAATACAAACGTCTGGCAGCGTTATCTGTAGTTCAGAGATGACGGACAACCGACTAAAACTTTTGTGAACGCACGTTGGAAACGTTTTAGAGCTAGTCTATCAGACTTGCGCAAGTGACTATAGATGGACGTACGGCACTCAAGTTGGGGTCGTACGTACAGTTTATGAAGGTGAGCTGAGCCTTAGGAAGGAAGAACGAGTGCTTAATGTAACCTATCGTTCATCAAGTTTTACCTACCAGGAAAGGTCTATAATCTGCGAAATTGGACGAGATTGAGTAACGTATATCCAGGTCGCGGACTGAGTTGGCAGTTGAAATACTATGATCATCCAGCTTTATAAAGTCCTCTGGCATATGACACCCGTGTGCAGTGATGGTGGATTTATTGGCTGAGACTGTCATCAGTCAAGTTTGACACTGTAGCGCTTTATGCACTATTTTCTACTTCATAATTTTTATTGTTGTTCATGCCTTTTCATCTTCTTCAACCTCACATGTACATATGATGTGAACGAAGTTAATCGAACGTACACATGATGTGAACGAGGTTCATCGATCCACTGAGTAATCAGTAATTTCCAAAAATTACACTTACGATTTCGCGAGATCTGCGTTCTGTCTGCGTTCACGGTTGGTGGCGTACAAGTCTTTGGGGGAGTCAGAATTCAGCGGAATTAACCATTTAGTTCGGCAAATTTATTTAACTGTCGTTGGAATCATCTTGGCCGTGGCATCGAGATTACTTGAGAGACACATCAGATAGCGTTAGTGGAAATCTTCATGTGGTGTAGTGTAACACTAAACCAACGTATCTCCAAGGACTATTGTGAGTTATTTGTTTTCCTTTTCATTATATTTTGACCTCATATTCACACCTGAGTTCTACATACTGTTTTAATCCACTACAACACCAAAACTCTAATGACATGGAGTCTTTCTGTGTGTTTCCTAAAGCAGAACTAAGGCCACTAGGGGAAAAGTGCAGACGAATCTGTAATCAACGAATAGGAATAGTCTGCCACGCTTGATAATTTCAAATATATCGTTTATATAAATAAGGAAGAGTAATGGTCCCAGGGCGCTTCTTTGAATTACTCCACTGGTGAATAGTCCGTTATTTTCACTGTTCGTGTGCGGTCTTCAGGGTATAAAGCAAACCGGCTGAGCAATGGATCACTTATACCGAATGATGCCATTCTGTTTGGAGGACGCTTAAGAGGCGTATGATCGAAAGTCTTTTGAATATCCAAAAGAACAATAATAATTGCAGTCTCTGAATCATCAGATTTTGTAACATGGTTAAAGAATTCGAGCTGGCTCGTCGTGCTCGAAGTTTTGCTGAGGAACCCGTGTTGGGAGTGGTTTATAGGATTGTGTGGTAATAGGAATTCAACCATGCGACATTTTATTATCCTTCCCACCATTCTACAGCAAACTGAAGTATGGTAACTGAAAAGATAATTGCTGAAGTCTTGTCGCCAGCCATCTTTATAACGGGGTTGAATCACATAATTTTTCCATTGAAGAGTGAAGGAGCCTAATGTTAGAAAAAGTGTATAAATATTAAGCGAAAAGAGAGGAATGTCTTCTTCCCCGTGTTTGACGGCAACATGGCGAATGCCATCAGGACTAGAAAGATAAGATTTGATAGTAACTAACCGAGAGTGTATTTCTACTGCATTAACAGGAACGTGGCTCAGGAACGTATTTGCTTACACGGAGGTTTTCGGGCCGTGATGCAATTTCAGAGCATTCTGTAAGAGCTACCTGCGCCACCCTCTCCAGGCGCTACAGCTCAAATGGAAAACGACGAAATACGCTTATTGTAATTTGTAAACCCTGTCAATGTGGCCCTATTTTTGTTAAAATAGCAGATAGGCCAATCTTTATTGGCGAGAAAGCAAACTTAGGAGGAAGTAAGTGGTTGCCTTGTTAGTCACTTACCACCACCGACATCACTGCGGAGCATGGTCACTGCACATTTCGACACACGTTCATCGCAAAACGTACCTATCTTCCGTAATAGTCCAATTGCTTCTAGGTAGGTATGATAAATGCATTCAACTGATTGTCATAATTTGGATCATTGCTAAGAATTCCGGTTAAACTCAGTGCAGTTGTTAATTTGACAGTTCTGTTAGTTCTGGAGGAAACATTTGACACCCTTCTTGGCAAATGTTTCGAATGCTAATTAACCGAAAAAGGATGATTATGAAAGACCAGTACATTCAAGCCTGCGCACTCCTAACAAACTGCACCGAGCGCGTCTGGACTTGAACACTTGTGAGTTGTGGTTGCCCAAATTTCCACCAAACTTTCAGGCAATGTGCAAAAATTTGGACGACCGTAGCGCATACTTAAAGGCGGTAGCTGGTTTTTATTATGGCCAGTGCATGTTGAGACTCATAACCCATATAAGATGGGAGGAAGGACAATGGAACACTGCTCAAAATTATCACAAAAATGTTGATAGCGGACGAAGATACAGATAATATCAACTGAATGTGGGTTAACAACTACTTTTGGTTAATATCCACGCTACTATCGCAGCTTATACTTTGTAATTTTACTCAGACTGAAAATTGCATTGCATCAAAAGTTGCAATGCGTCAAAGTTTTCTTAATCGACACGCTGACCTGTAACAGAGAAAATGCGGGGGTGGGCTAAGAAGGTCAAAGGAAAACATGATGTGCTGTCGAAGGGCACATTAGGTCGGCACAGTGACGTGTAATAAGATAAGCGAGAATAGTACTGGTCACATTAACAGGTGTGTATATGCATCCATGCAAACATATTCATAAGGTTTTCTGCTGTTTTGTATTCAAATTCTTTCCGTTGTTTTCTGTTAACTTTGAAGATTTCTGTGTTGTTGAGTAGTTTTAGTGAGCGTAGTTTAAATTATATTCGGAAATCAAAAATGCTGTAAGGGCCACACTAAGCCGAGGGTTTCCGTGAACTTTTCATGAGCGGCCAAAGGACGTCCATGGGAGACTTGCAGAACTTTAATAGAAAACATATAGGGCACTAATCCACCAGTAGCGATAGAAGACATGCGTCGCGAGATGTTAACATTTTGTTTACTCTCACACACACTCTCACATACTAATCAGACGGTTGTTCTGGTTGGGTATGTTACCTGAACTCTGCAATTGTGGTCATACACCCCCTGAGGTTGTAGATTTGGATGCACCAATGTGTGTACTATTGGAACAGGTATTGACGTGTGTTGTTGCCAAAATTTCCACACGAATACCTCAAAATGAAATAGAACTGGAGGTGTAACAGAACATACTCGCGATCCTTGCGTGTACGCGGAAGATTGTACTATAAGATATCGTGATTACCTTGATGTCATACCATTGTTCGGTCATTGTTCTAGTTTTATCTATTTGTTGATTACGTAAGTTTCCCATTTGTGATCCGCTGTACGTATCACAACGTTCCCCAGTGTTCAGTGCAAGTGTAACTTGTTTAACTATCCCCACTCGTTCTCATTTTGCGTAACTTCTGCTCGTAGAGTTCTAATGCAGATGTTCCCCATCGCAAAATTTCCATTCCAAAACACTACTCCGTTGGCGAAAGACAAGTAGTATATCGGGCACAACACGGTTTACTGACGGGCGTACAAAACTTTCCACAGAAAACTGTAGAGAAAAATACCCCTCCCGTAAACTTTGCACAATCGCACTAAAACCTCGATTCACAACTTGTGCTACCTTCCCTGCCTTAAACATTCTTGGATAACCGCCTAACAACCAATTTGAATTATGACATTAAATTTAGCCTGACCAGCTGAACTATCAATCAAACTGACTTCAAAACGCCGTATAGAGTTTTGATTATTACGTGATAATCATTCCAGAAGTGGCTGTCGGTTACCCGATATGCTTGCCAATGTTATACTTTATTAAAAACAAAAATATTGATATCGCATGAAGAGTTTGCCAGAAAAAGTACACATTACAATAATCGCCACATTACATGTGATCACTCTGCATTTCCCCACTTAATGCGTAAAATTGCGTTCTTTTTCTTACTCCCACAAACATCCGTTGTGCGAAGAAAATTTCTGCGACGAGTGGACGTACGAAACTACGTATGGATCGGGCAATTTGCGGGATTTTTAACGTTTGGACGTATTCCAGCAATCGACAAAGTCCTGCGCCGAAGTGTACCCAATTTTTTTGCCAGATTCCGAAATTTCCATTCTTCCGCCGCTTAAGTCGATTTGTTACAAAATATTTTGAAAACTGTCTACAGCAAACAATCACGAGATCCCATGAAGACACATTCAGAAGTATTTCCCAGAGTAACCCTGAACTGTTCTAAGCACCGGCTCGAACATAACCTTGCAAAAGGCAAATTACTGTAATGTCACGTATTTGGACTGAAAATATAGAACAAGCGGACTACCTTCTTCCATGGTGCGTGCGACAAACATTTGCAGACTGCAATCCGTTTCATTCTGATGGCGCTATTTTTGCTGAAAGTTTTCATGTTTGTCATATTATATAATTATTTGTTGCCTTGTGTCGCCTGCTGTTTTCTGCAAATATCGCGCACATCCCGGTGTGTCTTCCGTAAATACATCCAGAAATATACATTATTTATTTGTTGAATGAATAAGCACGCAAGATGCTACGATTTACGGACACACATTGGTGGGGCACGTCACATTTGTCCAGTGACAGGGGTGCATGACGTCGTTAAGTTATATCAAACAGGTAAGTCGTTTCTTATCCTTACTTGCGCGCTATTACATAGGGACGCTTGTGAATATCAACAACTGTTGCGTAAACAATGTATAACTTCCTCCGATGCCGAACCAAATGATAATATAGCACCGTTCAACCCAAGGTATGGGCAGCGGTAAAGGCCTGTGAACAACTTATTAATAGTTTTCTCAATAAAGTGCCATCCAGGCGTTGATCGAACGCAAAAAAGGATGAAACTTCAAAGCCGTACCAAGCAATAGGATTATAAAAGTAAATGAGTATGTTACTGTCTACTCATCCCAGTTACTTTATCCTTCTACATCGCAGAACACGTAGTCAGTTTTCAGGTATGACCCACATAGTAAAGAAACGGTTCCCGCGAACACAACAATCGCTCCTACACATTCATGAGAGACAGACAGAAATCGCACTTATACTCCGGAAAGGCGCGTTGTAGCACATTTCAACGATACACTTTTTCAGGCGCAGTCTACCGTTGGAAACACTCATACCGTGCTTTTAGGTACTCAATACTGCCACTCAATTGTCCGCCAACACGTCAGCATATGCGATATTTCCCAACCAATTCCTATCAGTCACGCCGTTTCTGCTGCGACCAAGGAATTTCAGTCTGTAGTTTCTAACGCCGTTAGTAAGTGTTATGTTCACTCCTAGTGATAACTGAACGGGACAAACATAATAAATTAGACGAGGTCAAATATTCGTAAACTGATATCAGCAGTAGGTCAAATGTTTTCAATGACTGAGAGAAGCTACGAGAATACCAACAGGGTGTGTATTTTTTCAAAAGGTGGGAAGAACGCAAATTCAATTAGTGAGTCCGACATATTGAGGTCCGTGTTGGGAGACCCCGAAACTTATTCACGGAAAATAAGATTTTTATGCACGTAGTATTTATCGACTACAAAGTTTTCCAAGTCGGTATGGCTGGCTGGACGATCACCGGTGGTCGTTATCTGTAGAATGCATTTCAGCCTCTTTTGTGTTACCTTCTCACGGGCGCTAAACTGAAGGGAAACGAATGAAAAATGGTCGTTTGCAACTAGTATTGCATTAAAACTGTCATGGGTGTATTGAAAGAAGTACGACTTGGCCCACCTCCATTAGAGATGGTTAAAGCTAACCCACATATCCACGGAGGACCACGGATGCCATTGGCACAAAATCATAAAGCGTTTTGAAATATTTTCGACCGAGCTTGAGTTAGACAGCGTGAACGAACGGGACTGTCCACCGGAAAGGGAAACATGCTCTGACAGTTATCAGGCTTCCACAGTTTTATTACTATCTGAACATTTTTCCGACTGAAGTCACGTCAAATAACGGCGAAATCATTCGGAGATTCATCCTCACGTATTTCCCAGCGTGACTTTGAACCATTTAAAACGTCGTCTTTACCCAACCTTGTGAAGGGTAAATTAATGTAACATCTCACCTTTTGGATTGAATCTGTGGAACAGACAAGCAATCTTCCTTCCTTATGTTTAAATCAAACGTTGTAAACTGTGACTATTTTTCCTCTGATTACATCTATTTTTGTCGACAGACTTCATGTTTATCGCATTACTTATCCATTTATTGCTTTGCGCTGCCTGTAATTATCTGTCATGATTGCGCATAGCCGAGTGTGATTCTCACAAATGCGTCAAGATATATACATAATCATTATTATTATCATCCGATACACCTACAATTAAACGTTTAGTGTTGAACCAACGTTCATTTTCCTATGTTATACAGATACCACCAAGATGATGCGCCCGGAGGACTGAAACATAGACAAACTGTGTACGGTTTTTATTTCAAAAATACACTCCGTTTCAAATTTTATTTGGGCTACACAGTTTTGTCGGCTTAACGGATGACGACCTAGTGCCAATTCGTAGAAGTTCGGTGAACTTCACCAAGCTTCCATGGAGATGTTATGTGCAGCAATTTCGGTGGAACATTTTGTCATTGCAGTGGGTAATAGTTGGTAGAAGGCAAACGTTAACCAAATAGTACTACGAAATAAGCAACGTTCCGCGTGTTACTTTTCTATTTGCGAGCACTGGCCCGCATGACCTTCATACTGGAGAAAATTGGTGCCGGGGCATAAGTGTTAAAGCTGCAAACACATGATGACGAAGAAACTGTTACATATCAGTTTTGTGTGCTAACGTCATGCAAGTAAACAATGCTGCCCAATGTAATAGGCACAAATAAACTACTAAAATCCAAAATGTTGAGGCCTATTCACTCGCAAGAGGCCTGTAGTGACCAGCGATCATGTGGCTTCCATAAGGATCCCGGCTGCAACCGTGTTTTCCCGCTTGTATGTTCTGTACGCAAGATTCTACGTACGCCTGGGCAATTATCCGTTTACCGGAATTCGCCTTGAAGGTCGTTCAGAAGGCAAAATGGTCTTTTTGGCGCGAATCCTCGATTTTTAAATATTTTATGAAATTTTAAAATCGGAATTTCAGGCAAAGTACTTACAGTACATCAATTGTAAATAAGCGGCGTTAATGGAAAAATTATGCGAGAAAGCAAGCAAGTTAATTCGTACGAACATGAGGTTTTGTGGTGCAAAGGGAATTCCTGTATCTGTGTGGGACGACTGTTGCTTAATTTATCGCATACGGACTGCCACTACCGTTATGTTTCATTATCGGTAGTTAACGGTAGGTTGTTCAGTTTAACGCTGGCGAATCTTCACCCCTTAGATCCCCACCTCAAATTTTCCCCTGTGTAATGAATTGTATAAACAGAAAATATTGACGATATGTCCGAGTAAGCCGGTTGCAATATACATATTACATTTTCATTCTATCGCCAATGTAGGAATCTGGCTGTTCGCCATGTACCACTTCATAGTCATACCTGGAAAGAGAAATCCCGCGAACCAACTCGTCGAACTGTTCTCCACCTTAAGAGTTGTATATAGTGCAATAGACTTGGATTCATTATTAAACATTGCTGCTTTTGACCCATTTAGAGGATGATCCCGCCGACCTGGCCAATAAAGAATGTCTCAGTATGCAGTATGCGTTCACATTAGTAGCTGCTTCAACTTGATTCGCATGAACTCTGATTAACGTCTGTCTGTGCAGTATTGGTTCACATTAGTAGCTGCTTGAACCTGATCAACTTGAGCTATGAAGAACGTCTGGGTATGCAGTACGGGTTCACACTAATGGATGCTTCAACCTTATTCAATTGAGCCGTAAATAACACCTGCTTATGTAGTATACGTTCACACCAGTAGCTGCTCAACCCGATTGGCTTAGACTATCAACAGCGTCTCAGAATGTACTGTGTTCCAAACAATAACTGTTTCAACCTGATTCAATTGAGCTATGAATTACGTCTGAGTATGCATACACACTAGTAGATGCTTCAACCTCGTTGACTTAAGCTAAGAATAACGCCTCAGAATGCAATATACGATCACACAGGAAACCTCTCCACCCGATTGACTTAGACTATCAACAACGTCTCAGACTACAAAATGCGTTCACGCTAGCAGATGCTTCAACTTGATTCCCTCAAGCTATGAAGAACGTTTCAGCATGCCGTATACGATCACACTGGAAGCCACTCCACCCGATTGACTTAGACTGTCAACAACGTCTCAGACTACAGGATGCGGTCACACTAGTGGCTACTCCAGCATGATTCACATAAGCTATGAAGAACGCCTGTATACGCAGTATACATAAAAACTAGTAGATGCTCCACCCGATTGACTTAGACTGTCAACAACGTCTCAGACTACAGGATGCGTTCACGCTAGTAGATGCTTCAACTTTATTCACTTAAGCTATGAATAACGTCTGTGTGTGCATTATAGGTTCATACTAATAGATATTTCACCTGCATTCAATTAAGCTATGAATAACGTCTGTGTGTGCACTATACGTTCACTCCAGTAGCTACTCAACCCGATTGACTTAGACTGTCAACAACGTCTCAGACTACAGGATGCGTTCACGCTAGTAGATGCTTCAACTTTATTCACTTAAGCTATGAATAACGTCTGTGTGTGCATTATAGGTTCATACTAATAGATATTTCACCTGCATTCAATTAAGCTATGAATAACGCCTGTGTATGCACTATACGTTCACACCAGTAGCTACTCAACCCGATTGACTTAGTTTATGATCAGCGTCTGAGTATTCAGTATATGTTCACACTAGTAGCTGCTCCTTCCGAATTTCCCTTACCATGAACAATTTGGAGAACAA
>JTDE01004285.1:63257-73586 GCA_014338405.1 Paragonimus skrjabini miyazakii
TCTAGTTAGAAACAAGGCAGTAGGGTGAACAGAATTTACTTCTGAAGATTCTAGATGATGGAGTAGGACATGATACCCTTTTCTTACGCCGATCCATGTACACCGAAGATAGAAACGACCATATGATAGCGTCATTTCCAACCATTTCTAAAAGCAACGTTTCATCGACCAGTATCTACCTGAAATCTTGCAAACAAAGAGAAATAGTATAAATATCGTATAGGAAAGGAAGCTGGAAATGTTGTCACACATGCTTCACTATCAAGTGTGTTGGTGTTCTTGTTGGAATGCAAAGCAATCACAGTGTGGTCGTATATTTCCATTTCGACCATATCTGTGAAACGCCGCAAAATGAAGCACTCTCAGGCGTTAGGATGAGGTACTTCATCTCGAAAATGGAAACGATCGTATTCATAAGACTTGAAAAAGTGAGCTAACTTCAATAACGGGTTGTTTTCGTGAAAATGGTGGAAAACTTTTCATCACCAAGCTGATACTTTTGGGACTTATTCGATGTATTTCAATTTTTCCATTAACGCCGCTTATTTACAATTGATGTACTGTAAGTACTTTGCCTGAAATTCCGATTTTAAAATTTCATAAAATATTTAAAAATCGAGGATTCGCGCCAAAAAGACCGTTTTGTCTTTTGAACGACCTTCAAGGCGAATCCCGTTAAACGGTTAATTGCCCTTGTTTTTTCCCATAGATTCATTTGTTATTCCGTTCTCTAAGGTTGTTTAACCCGTACATATTCGAGCATTTTTAACGCATTCGAAGGTTCCACGCACTTTTCGCTTGGCGCGATTTTGAATGCCGCCGAGTGGGTTGTAGCCCACCTCACACCTCTTTGCTTTCCCCTCTTGGTTGCTGCCGTCGGTCCAGACTAGGCTAGGGCTGAATAATTATCATATTTTTGAACATTGCTGAGAGTATACGATTTGTTTCTAAACCTCACTGCGTTCTCTAGTATGATTTCTGCTGGACTACGTCTCGATTGCTTTTTAAGAAAGGGGATTTAAATTTTTAGTGGACGAGGTTCTAGCGAATACCCACTCGTCCACTACAAACTGGACTTCCGGTTCGGTTAACTACAACTTGGTGGACCTGGAAAATGATTTTTTCAGCGCTTTTCCGTCGGTCGCCATCACAAACCGGCGAACCTTATCGGTGAGCACCTCTTTTCTGGAAGTTTCTCTCCTGCTTCGCCATTACAAATAAGTGATCACGTTCTCACACTATTCACACTGCTACATCCTACTCTGTGCGATGTCGTGGTTAATACGTTTGAAGAATTATTTTGTTTGCACAATAGCTGTCAACAGTGTTCCATAGTGCCGTATCCCCTGCATAGGTTAAAACTGGATCTAGCTTGTGAATCCAGCGTTCAATTGAAACGGCAGAGTGCTTTTAGTGAGACCGGTGCAGAACGCCCTGAAAGCTGACAAGGTACGTTGTCCTGACTACAGTCTGTCGCCATAAAAAGAGTCGTGTGTCCTGGTGGAAGGGTTTAACCCAGTCTATCGCGTGGCAGTCGACTGACGGCGCTGTCACCCACTAGGGTTGTCACGAATAGGATCATCGGACACTACCAAGAGGTTGAACGTCACGTGGGAGCTAGTCGCGTGTTATCGTCCATCCGGGAGATGGTTTGAATTGTCAAGGACATGGCTAGTGTGCGTCGCGTTCCGCCAAAATGCATGAAGTGCAAAATGTTGTCAGCAAGGCTGCGTCAACAACTGATGACCCCGCTTCCCATTGATCACACAATAGCCGGTGACTCGCCGTTTACAGTCTGTACAGTGGATTATTTTGGACCTCCGGGGGTTCGGATTGTAAAAATCATTTGTAAATAATTATGGCTGTTTCTTCACTTGTTCAAGGACAAGAGCTAAAGGTTTAGAAGTAGCACCTCTGACGCCAGTGGATTTATTTTTAATGGCTCTAATGAAATTCACCAACCGTCGGAGTGTGTCGGAAGTTATGTACAGCGTTAATGGGTCCACCTTTGTGGGCGTGGAGTCAGCCGGGAAATCTGTTGCCTTCGATGAAAACAAAATTCATCTGACTCTGGTGGTTGGTGGTATCGACTAACATATTAATCTCTACGCTGCCAGCAATTGGGGCGGAACATGGGAGCGCATGCTTTGCGCGGATTTACTTCATGCAGACTGTGGTAAAGCAACAGGAGATGTCGGATGATTGGAGTCGATATAACCCTGAATGATAGACCTTCGGTTCTAGTCTGTCATGCTCGAGACGGTCCCACGGTTTGAAGACCAAACGATCGGTTGGTTCTAGAACTAAACCGGGGCCTGTTGCACACTCACATCATACTGCTAGGAAAGTACATGAAGGGGTGGAAGTAGGCTACACACCTGTGTCTTGGAAACGCTGGATCAGGGAGTACCTACCCTCCATCCAGGCGTACTATAAGGTGACGGAGGCTGGACGAAAAGTGTAAGCTAGTGATCCTGCCCTACTGTTTGAGGGCTCTTCACCCGTAGGCGTGTGGCCCATGGCAGCGGTTAATATAGTAGTGAAGGGTGGCGTCAACTACTTTCGCCAGGTGTACTTGGAAACACACAGTGGTACGATTTGGAGAGACATAAGGTCCATATGCCACTTCGACTAGGCGGAGTATAATGGCGTCGCCAGCGAGTAAAGTTCAGGTGCAAGGGAACCAATACTGGATAAACATTCAACCGGCAGCTACATCAGTGTTGGGAGGCCGTGCTGGTTTCGGAGGCCGGTGTCGAAGTGGCTGCCTGCATGTGGTGACTATTGTCGTGGGTTTGATGAAAATCGATGGGCATGTTCTCTGTCTTCCTTTATTCCCTTTTCGTCAATTCTTCTGCATATATCCAAAATCTCCTCGGCATAAAGTGTAGGCCTTTCTTGTAAAGACTGACACGATCATTCCAGTCACGCGTATAACATATCATTTCTCCAACAAACGTTAATATTTCGGTAATACCAAATCCTGATGTCGTTTACTTACGGAATCTGGTTCCCACATAGTTTTTCTCCCCTATTTTCCACTGCTAGACCCGGTTAGATTTGGGCTTGACCGCTCCGCCATTAAGCGATTGTTAAGTATGGTCATAATCACGTGAACCAATAGTCTCGGAACGCATATCTATGGTGGATTCAATATCGAGGTTTGTTGTTATCTTCTTGTATTTAGACTATCCTAGTTTTCTTATATCATAGCACCTTATTACTAAGAGATTTGCCAATACCACCGTCTGCCATTTCGGATCCGAATCGGTTGCCTAGCTGGCTCAGAATTTATAGCTGACCGATGCTTACAGAAGCGACTACTCTAGATCCAGCCTATCGACAACCGTCGCGAGCAGATTAGTCGTTGCCCGAACAACCACTAGACGTTCGGTACATCTTCAACCAAACGACTACAACGGACAGTAAGCAAGAATACGTCATACTGTCACACTCCACATACTGTATGTTTAAACGTGATTTGTTAAGCCGTGAGCGAACTGATAGAAAAGTTAAGAATTATTTGTTGTACAGCTGCCTACGTCGAGCTGTTCATGCACAAAGCGATATTTTACGTACCCGCGTAAGCGATATTTTACGTACCCGCATAAGCTGTCTGCTCAGAAACGAAAGTGGAAGTATAAACAAACAAATTCACCCTAAATATTATTCAGCCACAAGCTTCAAAAATTACGGATTCACAGTGAGTGACTGGCGCATGAGGTTGGAATACACAGCGTCTATGTAGTTCACACCCGTGAGATTGTTGAACTTGACGCGTACTCAAACGTTTTGTATCGCACGACCGCGCTCGCATCCGAGCAAAATACTTTGCGTTGATTTTGTCGAGGTAGGTCGCAGTGCTACTGAGATTGGTATGTTTTATTTGTTCACTGTCGGGTTTGTAGATGAATAGCCCGATATAATATATCTTCCTCAGATAAACTGTAGTAAAAATTTCTATCTTTACTTCAGCTGTTGCTACCGTCTCCCTCAATGTTAATCATTCTGAGTCACGTAAAATTCCAAATGCCAAAATTAGACACTCACCTTCAATATTCATTCGTGAGCAACCTACGGTTCCTTTAACTTCTCCTGTAAATCACCGATGTTCCCGATGAGTGATTTGGAGATTTTCTCACAGTCATGGCACAGAAGTCGAGGCTGACGTTGTTGATGAGATCCTTGACCACGGTAATAGCAGCGTCTGTACAAACTTCTTTTGAGAGCAAAGAACTGGATTGCCTAACCAAATAGCAATCTATTCTACGATGATGAACATTCGTCGTCTGACAAAGTTAGGGTGACTGACAAGACTCCGAAAGCACCGCGCTGTTAATGGTATCAGATTAACAGGTCCTGAGACATGCTGGACGGTATTATTTGATCCGACTGCGCAAACACTTAAACGTTCGATCTACATATTCTGTTGTGTAAAGGCTGAAGGAAAAGTACAGAAGCGTAGACAGAACTGGGAGAGGTAATTTGTATTCCACACTCAAGATATTCAAGTGGGCATTAGTTAACCAACCTTCTAACATTGCTGCCGGGAATATGCATACATGTACTAGCACATTTGATGGTTCTGTCTTTCTAGGACGATATTAGTGTTTAACGGTAGGCTGATGAAGATTGCTTTCACTTTCACCGTAGCAACCGGATTACGTGGATCAATGGAGACTATATTCCAGGCAATAAGGCGATCGGGACATTCGTTTTCTTTTACCACATTATCGAATGCTTGCGATTCTCACTACATCCTCTTTGTGGGGCAAATTTTTCCGGCTGTGCTGGAAAGAAGTAGAGAAAGGTTGTACATCTTTTAAGCGACATAAAACAGTTACCATGTGTGTTTTGTACAGCCGATGGTTAACTTCGGATGAATCGAGCACCACAAAGTTCTAAATAGTTGTCTTACTATCCTATATAAGAGGACGACGTGAGTAATTGAACAGTTGCAAACAAAATCGGGAAGGTTATTTACTGAATTCAGTTGAGCGAAAATGTCGTCAACGAATCGCCCATAAAAACACATCACCAGAGGTCGGATTTAGCGGTCGGATTGTCCATGAAAACACCTGCAATTATTGAGCTTAGTGGGAACGCCGCGGCAATCCTGCCAAATATAAAATGAAATATGCCGCGCAGGAGACGACAATAGAGTCGTGCTGCTCGTATGCCCAGTGGTGTATTCGATCGCTCGTAGTGTTTGCAGATGACATCGATGGTCTCTAACAAACGACACTTGTGAACAATGAAGATACGTCCAAGAAACACATGTACCCTTTATGGATATCAATATTTTTGATTCTGGCAACAAAATCGAAAGTGTCACGTAGGCTGTGGGGATGTAAGTTCTGACAAGTTGGTTCGAACTATTGGGCCAACCACTTCGCTACCCGATCACACAATCCGGTTCTTTGTTCTCAAAAGAAGTTTGCACAAGCCCTATTGTTTCCGTGGTCAAAGATCTTATCACTAACGTCAGCTTTGGCTTTTGTGACCTAGCGGTAAGGATCTCCAAACCACTCATCACAAACACAAGTATTCCGTCGTTTGCATGGAATTTCGTACTTTCCTACGCGGACCAATAGGTTTTCTGTTAATATTGAGTTAAGTCTGTTGAACATAAATAACTGCATTGATCTGATAAATTAATTTTCAAAAATGATTGTATCACTGTTCCCTTCCAATTTCCACCATTCTTTGATCCACGGACAGTCATTTGGTCCTGACCCAAACAGTGACCGTTTCCATAAGTGAGCCCATTCCAATTTTAACGTCCCCTATTACTGATCGGTACCCAGTCGTCCACTTCATTGTGCAGACACGCTCGTTATGCAATTTTTGGGGCTTTTCACATTCGAAGTGAGAGACTTGGTTTTCTTGTATGCCTATTCAATTAGTACGGTATTAAATCCAGAACTTAGGAGCCCCTTCTCGTTAGTCATTTTGAGGGCAAATTATCTTTCCTACCGTTGAATATTTGAGAGGGCCATTAGTTGACCACCAGACTGAGCCACGCCGTATGAGCCTGAATCGGTAGCAAAGGACTCCATGCCCCACGGTTGCATTTTGAAAGCAGAGCTAATTGCAAGTTAAGTTGCCTTCAAGTGACCATGCCGAACATTGCCGCTACGCGGGCAACATTATGGGAACGAATTCGTTTTCGATAGAATGCAAGGCAAATGCAGGTGCCATGTTTGCCATTCCATGCGGTTTTCTTGCATCCACATTCTTCCAGCGTTTCACAACTATTCCGGCCGGCAACTATGTAGTTCGCCGGTATGGTGTTTCAACGTCGAAACAAGTTAGAAGGGGACGTCTGAGCACGGAATACTTTCTTTAAAATGTTGCGAAGTATTAAAATACCTATCTCAGGACACGTGAGTAAAGTTTATTGAGTATAATAGTCGTGTTGTAATGAAAGAATCGAGTATACCTAGAACTCGCTCATAGTGTAACATGCAAGCTGGTTGTTTCTTCTCCGATTGTCCGTTACACTAACGGACCAAATTTGGGACAATGAGGAGACACCGAGAGATAGCGTTCTTCCGAAGTAGGGGTTCCAACAAGTCCTGTAAAAGGATACAACAAGAAACAAGCATGAGCCAAAGGCCCAGTAAACCATGCACACGACTTACACAAACGATAATTAAAACGGCGCCCACAACACAGCGGCACGCTCCGTCACCAATTCAAATTCAACCAGTGCGCGCCTGCTGGTTTCGGTCGCACATTACAATAGTATCACTCTCGTAAAAAGAAAGGCTCACATTTTACTTTGATGGGATCATCATGTTGATCTTCATCATCGACCTTGGAATACGTGCTTCTACCTCGCAGGAACGCCTAACTCTGCGCAGCTTGTGAGACATCCGTGTACTTGTAATTCCTGACCCCATTACGTTTGCGCTGTACCTCATCATAAATATCAGTGACCAGCCGTCAAAGCTTCGCCACCATGGTGGTACGTTAATCATCAACTTGAATTATATACCTAATCTGTTTCACTGCCAGTATTTCAAATAGACATCGGTTTTAGGTCAATGTTAATCATGAAAGTGATTACAAACGAAGTTATCATCCGATTGTTTTATCCACGATTCACACGGAACGGCAAGAAAATGAGAGACAGGTTCCACTATGCCACCGGAAACCTTTGCAGATGTTTTCTTATTTTCGTCTATCAGCGAGGCCCCGCTGTTGTACAACAACGTTTTTGCATCACTTTGCGTGTTGCCCAAATTGATGAGTGAGTTTGCAATACAATACCAAATTCGCGAGCACCGGCCCGTTTTTCCCTCTATTTCACAGATGCTCAACGATGATACACGGAACTTTCATCCAATTCTTTAGCTCCACAGTACTACGAGCATCGTCATAACTCCGATCGCGCTTCAGCAGTCAACAGTAACTTCGTAATATCCTTACTTTCGGGATACCGGTAATTTGGAATATTGTGGTGATCATCTTGAACACCTGTGAACACCTCCTTTTGATCAAACTCTTTGGGCACCGTAACTTGCTGGAACCCTGTAAGTGCTCTGTTGCGTTCGTTAATTTTGCTGTCGCCGATAGCTTAGTGAGGTATACTTGCATTTACTTGGGCCATTCAGTACCTCGCTGTGGACCACTGCGAATTGGTGAGCTCAGACCTAATCAACTTCTTCTCAACTTTCTCCATCTTTGTAATTCAGCAAACTGTTAATATTTTTACCTTCTATTAACATTCACCATGTTCACTGGCCGATCATGGCCGTCGCTTTCCTTACAGCACAGGTACTTGGCGGAACTAAACGAGAAAGTCTAAAGGCGTTCATGTTCGTTTGACCGGTAAACTGACCGAACGCTGTCACTTTATTACCCACCATCCAAATGCATCTCCCAGCACTTGTAGTATTGCAAGATGTGTACTCTCAGCCAAACACCACGATAATGACCGACGACTGAACAGCTCAAACAACTCTGAATGTAACAGCTCACTACGGACACTGGGCAAGTGCTTGGTGAACTTGTACGAATATGCGAAACCTGTGATCGTTCGCAAGAAAACCACTTTTGTTGAAGGCAGCGATTCGGAAAGCGTGATTGGCAAATTGTTATTCACATTACTTCACACCGAATTACCGCATACTGCAAATAACTGTTACAAACCATTGTGATTCTGTGTCTACCACAGAATGAACTTGTTAGCACTGAACAGAGAAATCAATTGGCTTCGTTACGAGAAACGTCATTAGTGGCCACAACAAAATGATAAAAGCGGCCGAGAATGGAATTTAACCAAACAAAATCTGTAACAGTAGCGAGCGGGTGTGAAAAGCATGCGTACAAATGAAACGGAGGACTTAGTGATAAAAACAGAACGCCTCGGTGATGAGCCCAGTTCCGCTGAAGTGAAAAGGTCCCCACACAAGGAAGAGGAACAACACCAGGTGATAGGTTTAATCCACGACCAATACATAATTCCACTCGCGGTGTAAGATAGCAGAGCGTTGAGCGTGGTGGTCGGCAGATCGGATAGCTAGAATAGTACTTCGAATATTTAGTGCACCAGCCAAAACGTCGACTCAAAGTGATGTTACGAAGGTTGCGCGCGGAAACTCTGCTTATTGCTGTACCCAGTCAAGTTAAAAAATGACGGTGTTGCTTTCAAATAAGGGTGCGAATAAGTCTAACAGGACGTTTTATACAAAATGTGCAAAACATCGCTAAGTACGACCGTGTGGCTTGGGCACTAAAAGCAAAGTATGTGGTATCCGTTTATACCAATAGCCACTCCATCCAACTGACTTGTGCTATGAACAATGTCTGAGTGTGCAGTATGTGTAAAGTAGCTGAGGCGTTCAGCGCGTGTGACAAAATTTTGGTGACCGCGTTCCACGTCTCCATTTGATCTCTTCTCGTTTATCGTTGTTCTCCATAGAACTTAAATCTTCAGGATACGAATTATGAACCTTTCTCGTGAATCCTGACACGACCACCGGAATTACAAGCAACGAGCGGTTCTTCTGACAAACACTCATTTCGATGTGTTACTAATGCTTTATATTGCTTACTTGTCGAAGAGTCTCCTACCGTTGTTTGTCCGTTCTCATTTCCTACTGCTGACCCTCAGTTACATGTACCCTAGTTTTACTCACGCCTCCCCACTCCACAGGTACGTGAATTGTATTTGTTTGCGTTCATGAGAATCGTTGATTACGCGCCTGGCAAATTTGTTGGATTCAATGTTTACACTTATTCATATATATATTTATTTTTTAAGTATTTCTTCTGTACCTCACCACTTTAGGAATAAGAGACTCGCTATTTCGACCGTCTTGCCACTAAGTCGAATCCAGTTTCTTAATAGGCTTAGATTTCATAGACACTCGTTGCTTACAGACACGAATATTCTGGATCCAGTCTACCGACAAGCGTCGCGTGTAGATTAGGCGTTGATCTGACAATCATTAGAAGTTTGCTGTCAACAGTGCTTGACATCTCCGTTATCGAAGCGACCAAATTTACCTTCCAGGTGGTTGAAGGTTGTCGGTTCGCAGCTTCTACGCCCGAGCGGATCGAACTTAACACACATGATGCAGGAATGCGTTCATTCTGTCGTGACTCATCTGAAACTACCGGCAGGACAACCGTAACGCTGAGTGTGTCTTTATGCATATGCTCGTGGGAGATAGTCCCGTTCTCTATCTCCATTAACTGAATATCGATCTTCAAGCGACCCACGTTGATGATGGTAAGAGAACTCCTTCAAGTGTTTCCACTAATCCTGCCTCACTTCATTTTTCGTCCGCCCTTTTTCTAAAGATGTCGTTTATCTTCACACAGACGTGTCGAAAAATGGTTACTTGTCTACCGTTTCATATAATTGTGATATGCTCGAGGCCTATAGGGGTAGCCAGGGACCGTGTCCATGAGTAACTGTAGGGAGAGTGACAGCTCCGTCGGAAAAGCAGTGTGTATCCAAACTCCTTAACTTTGTCCCGGTTACAACTCGGTGTTCATATTAGCAACGTTTGGTCATAACCGATACGCTGCTTGAAGAAGAAATGCGTCTAAATAAAGGGAAACTAAAGTTTATAGAGGCACGACCAGAATTTTATGAGAGGTTTACGGAAGGGTCTGTCTTTAGTAAGACCGAGGAGCCGTCTGCGAGGAAAAATAGAAAAATATTGATATCCATAAAGGGTACATGTGTTTCTTGGACGTATCTTCATTGTTCACAAGCGTCGTTTGTTAGAGACCATCGATGTCATCTGCAAACACTACGAGCGATCGAATACACCACTGGGCATACGAGCAGCACGACTCTATTGTCGTCTC
>JTDE01004286.1:21841-48284 GCA_014338405.1 Paragonimus skrjabini miyazakii
GTGGTTGTGCTCCAACTCGAAAGAGCTGACATCCAGACAGGCATTTCGTCGGATCACATTAAATCTTGATCTGCAACAAGTGTCGCGAGAACTGATTTATTAAAAATAACAACAGTTAACCCACTAAACACGTCGCATGCCCCTGCATGCACTCCTACGCCTTTCATATTTCATACAACGATAGAAATCTGCAAGGTTTTCAGGACATCACGAAACCTTACCTTATCGTACTTTAAGGCGGTTTTCGACCTACGGCTTGTCTCACGCACGTAAATAACGCCCACTTCATCCATATACTTCTGAAGACACTCCTGGAACTGTGAGAATGTGCGAAATGCACGATTCTCAAACATCGCCTCGAAAGTCGCAATATAATCCATTTCCTACAATTTAGAATATAAGCAAAACAATAAAATGGTGAATGAAAGGAAATAATCATATAATAAATTGAACATTACTCCAGCATCCTTGTATTGACATCGTCACACGTAATCCACCACAGGAGCAGCAGCCATACCGAACTTCGAAAAGGATGTGCGATAACGCCATTTTCAATTAATGGTCAATTTAAACAAACATAATACAACCCATGACGCAGAATTCGTCGATTTCAATTTCTGAAGCAGGTACCACGCTACCGAAGCCGGGGTTTGCTTAAAAATATTTTTCCAAACGGCGAAAGTTGGGGAAATCACGTTCTGCAACTAGCATGCGTGCCTGTGCACAGGTGGACTCTATACCTCCAAGCAACAGTAAACGCGATCTCGAACCCGCGGAGTAAACCTTGCAGACAGCTAACAATTCCAACTTCCTGACCTACGACCAAGATCTCTTGACGATCGACCATGAATTGCTTCGACGTTTTTCTTGGATGTTTATCATTGCCGGTGTCCAGCGCCCAATTATCGACGTCAATTTTCTCACGAAGTAGAGTTTGCCTGTTGATCTCAGCTGACAGAAACTAGTAGATACCACCACCAATTTGTTCGTTCAAGCTAAAGCCATCACCGTCAGCCCGATCGAAATTCAAACGGTTTTACCGGAGACCAACCAGTATACAGTGCCTTTGAAACAACTTCCGAGATTTTACAAACCAACACCTAATACCACGGCGCCGAAACATGACGTTGCCTCTTACACCATCACCGAAGGAACCACCCAAATTTTCACGCCCACGCCGACTGCCTCATGGGAAGCTGAAGATCGCCAAAGCAGAATTCGCTGGAATGCTACGTCTGGGATTTATCCGTCTTAGAGACAGTGCATGGTCACCGCCTTTACACATGATCCCCAAAAAGATTGTAGGAGATCGGAGACAATGCGATGAATGCCAAATGCTGAACAACAAGACCGTACCAGATCGCCACCCCATTCCGCATATTCGCGATTTTTCCATTAGCCCATGTGGGAAAGATATCTTTTCCAAAATAGATCTGGTCAAAGCGTATCATCAAATTCCCGTAGCCCGCGATGATATCGCAAAAACAGCGATCTTGACCCCATTCGATCCATGCGAATTTGTTTGTATTCCTCTTGACCTCAGAAACGCCGCCCTAACATTTCAGCGCTTTATGGACCAAGTTTCACGCTGATAGACTTTGTGTTCGGCTACGTTGACGAAAATAGTTGCCAGCAACACTGAGCAGAGGCATCTGTTTCATTTGACATACGTATTCGAACGCATAAACCACTACGGCGTCACCAGTAACACAGCCAAATGCATCTTCGGTGTTTCTTCCATCGACTTTCTCGTCCATCGCATCGACAAAGACGGCATCAGACCACCACTGAAGAAAACCTACGCGATTTCGGATTGTCCATTGCTTCAGTCTATCAGAAGCCCCTGTCGATTTTTTGGAATTGTCAATTTCTATTGAAGTTTAATCCCCGCCTGTCCTGGTTTGCTGAAGCCACTGAGTGATCTGCTGCAGATTAACCCCAGAAAGTTTGATTCCACACCAGAAGCTACTGCCGCCCTCACATCAGTCGAGCAGGCCCTGGCGAACGCCTCATCTCTCGGCTATACAAGCGTTGATGATCATGCACGGTTAATTTTAAAGATTGATGCGTCCATGTCTTCTGTCAGCACTACATTGCAGCAAGTCATCAACGTTGAAGTCCGACCGTTGTCCTATTTCTGTCGGAGTCTACAGACTGCCCGAACATATTACGGTACCTTCGAAGAATGATTGCTAGTCGTAGACCGTGAGTTCCTGAGCTGTCGTGTTAGGTAAAATTGTTTTCCTGGAGAAATTCGTTTCACTAGCTCGGAACCTGGTGCAGAAATTGAAATCGTCAAACTGTGCATCTATTTGTTTTAACTAACAGTTAATCGAAAACGTCCTTATCGTAATTATTTTTCGAAAATCGGTATAACTGCTGATGTTGTGGTCGATAGCCTGTGGCAATGTTAACACAAGGATTCTGGGGTAATTTTTAATTTATTTTTTCATGCTTGTCATTTGTTGGTTATTATATTTTAGGTTGTTTATTTTTTATTTCCAGAAGATGGGTTATATTGCTACTTTCAAGGCGATGTTTGAGAATCGTGAAGTTTGCACCTTCCCACAATTCCAGGACTGTTTTCGGAGGTACGTGGACGAGGTGGGCGTCATTTACGTTCGTGTGACGAGTTGTAGGTAAAAAAACTGCTTTGAAGTACGATAAGGTAAGATGACGTGGTTTCTTGAATACCGTACAGATTTATTATCGTTTTACGAAGTATAAAAGGCGTGGGAGTATATGTAGGGGTGGGCGGGGTGTCTATTGAGTTAAATGCTGTTAGTTATAACAAATCAGTTCTCGCGACACATGTTGCAGATTACGATTTCATGTGGTCCGACGAGATGTGGGTCCGGTTGTGAGCTCTGTCGAGTTGGAGCACAACCACACCCTTGGCCGTCTGCTATATGAGTCCCATTCTACGAATCGTGGACTCACCGTCAGTGAACTGAACGAATGCAGGAGTCTGTTCCAGTACAACACGCTAACTGCTGACATTAGGCAATATGTAGCGGATATTTATGGGAAATTTACCACAACTGCTGATGTTGGAAACATCAGCCGCAAGTTAAAGCCTGCAACTTCAAGTGAGTTTGTTACGTATGGTTGGTCAAGGAACACTTAAGAACCTTGATGAACTGCTGTCAGTGATCAGTGTGGTAGGTGTGATGCACAACACTGGGGGTGGAAACAACAGATATACGCATATCTGCTTCGCCCAGTGAACGCAGATTGAACCATTCCGACGATGTCGTGAATATGGATGCCACCCACGGGACAAACAGGCATAAGTATGTCATTGTATATTTCCTCATACTTTGGAAGTTGAAAGTTTTATCAGTTCCTCGTGACAGACGGTATGGGACACGGCCACCCGTGATGTACAGGTACGTTCTCAGTGAAATGTACGTTTCATTACGTAGTCTATCTAAATTCCTTCGAGAAATGATGATGGCGAGCAGATTGTGATGAAAACGTTTGTCATGGATAAGATGGCTGAGCAAATGAGAGCAGCCCATGTGGTGTTTGGCTGCGTCATCCTATTGTGTTTCTTTCATGTACGTGATGCCGTACGTAAGCACGCAAATGAGCAAAATTCGTCCGTCATATTCGATAAAAGACAAACTCTTTTTGCAGACGAAGAGTAAGTTGCACGGAGAGTAAGTTGCAATGTTACATTGTTTACCGTAGGTTAAAATGTGATTTGTATATCATCGGCCAAACGGATAGAAGGTTTCGGAATTATTTGTTGTGTAATTGGCTGTACATCAAGCCGAAGTGGGCCATCCATGCGCACAGCGATGTTGTTCACTTTGGCAATTGCACGAATAATAGGCTGGAGAACGAAAACGGACGGTTGAAGAAGAGGACGCCTCCAAGAGACTTCCTAGCCGTCGCCATTCAGAAAATATGGATTCACACTGTGTGGCTGCTGCGAGAATACGAAATACAAACGACCTATGGGTGCGATCTTTCGGAGATGGGGGATGTTGACTGGTACGTCAAGAACATTCTTCACAGAATGACCACATTCGTACGTCACCTTGTCCAAAAATATCAGAAAGAACGGACGCCACGACTCCATTCCGAAACAATATCTAAGTACAAGATAACCGGTTCCCTAGTAATCACCTTGAAGATTGCAGCTTCGTGCGCAATAAGATGGGGACGCTTTCTTCGCGGATAGCGTACAGGGCACGTGTGAATGTACTTTTTACCACACAATGTGGCTGTCATGCATACGAATTCTGTCGATGTTCCGAAAGCATTTCTACCCTAACGGTAAGGTCTTTTGTAGTTTTCATTTTCCCTTACGAAGATCACGTCCCCATTCATGAGCTGTGGCTGGCAGAGTACAACTCGCCAATTTTACGGTTGGTGGGCCCGCAGCTTCGGCTGTTTGCTGCAGCCAGTTTTAGCCGTCACTATAAAGCCCTCAATCATGTACTTCAAAAACTGCACGACTGCAACAACCAATCGTTGGTGACGTGGTTTAACAGCATCATTGATTTTGCTAGTAAGACGGTGGAATGTGCAAAAACTGGTTTACCTTTATACGACTTCCCCATGGGCTCAGCTGCAAGCGGTGTTAAACCGAGGGTGAAAAAGCCCAAATCGTGGTTGCCATCTGGACACTGCGGTGACCCCGCACAGATGGATAGTTACTGGTGTGATGCCGATCAACTGATTTTTTACTCCATTCTGTGGCAGACAGCTTCAACTTCAGTCGCCTGGTAATTGCACTTTTTGAATCCGTATTTTTGTCAGTTCCATCTACTTCAGCCGTTGTTCGCACTTCCTCAGCGATAACGGAGTGCGAGTCTAGCACACAACCCGCGACGAATGCTGACTTAGACCGGTCCGCTGACAGTGTGACGCTTTCACACGGGCCGAAGGAAGCGCAAATCAACATCACCTGGAGCGACTATCCTATTGATACAATTGCAGAAAGTTAGTCCCTTCATATATGCGTACGCAGATCTCTTGCATATATCAGATGCGTTGAACGACATGATGATGAAGACTTCATGTTGTACACTGTTTCAATCATCCGGAAGAACACCAACAACATATGAAAACCGAAGGATAGATTCTGTGCTGGGAAAAAGTGGAGGTAGTATGTACATTTGTCCACAATTATCAAATACATAATTTAAGATTCTACCCGCACGTTTTTGTTCCCAGTGACTTCACTTGTCCACCTATGGGTTTGGAATAATTTGTAAGGCAGGACGAATTGACGGAGCAGTTATGAGTGTTTAAGCATGGGGTAGAGTTTGGCATAACTCTTGAGGTAGGGCGAATGAACGGAGCAGTTAGAAGTCTCTAAGCATGAAGTACAGTTTGGCATAGTTGAAGTCAACTGGACAGAGCAGCTTTTAAAGTGAATGCATGCGGCATAATTAGACGTTGATCGTAGTTCAAGTCAACTGGACGGAGCAGCTATTAATGTTAATGCACACTACACACTTAGGCGTTGCTCATAGCTTAAGCCTACTGGACGGAACAGCTACTAGTGTGAACGCATACCACGTAATTATGCGCTTATCATAGCTTAAGTCAACTGGATGGAGGAGATACCATCGTCAGTGGAAAGCTTACGTATCGGAATTACAAACGCGTGTCACAATGTCGACGTATACTATATAATGCAGAATATTTTCATATGAGGCAAGGTGAACAGCAGTTTGCCAATCGCGTTTCCAAGACTTCGTTTCCGCTGAATAATCTGCTGAAGATGTGATTGGAACTGCCGTTCGTTGACCGTATTTCGGCTGTGTTCCGGGCAGACCACCGTGAACGCTGTGAATATTGTTATTCGGGAAAGTCCAGTGTAGCAAAATTGGGAAGGCTTCCTCCAGAGCAAAACAGGTATTTCCAAATATGGAATATTTTCGAACGGGAGAATGTCGCTTACACGGTTCACATTTCCGCCGATATTCTGTTAAGCGTGTTTGTACATCATGTTGAAGATACGGTGTTGCAGCCACGTCGCTAAGGGTGTGTGCGATGACGGGGCTGTCGTAGCAACTATGTAGTAGGCATTCACGCCAATGTCTGTTCCGTCCAGTTGACTTTAACTGTGATCAACGCCTAAGTGTGTGGTTTGCGGTCACACCAATGGCGGCTCCGTCCAGTTGACTTAAGTTATGATAAACGCTTAAGTACTTAATAAGCGTTCAACCTAGTAGCTGCTCCGTCCGGTTGACTCGAGCTATGATCAACGCTTAATTATGCCGCATGCATTCACCTTATTAGCTGCTCTGTTCAGTTGGCTTAAGCTATAATCAACGCTTATGTATGTAGTATGCGTTCACACTAGTAGCTGTTCCATCCAAATGGCCTAAACTATGATCAACGTCCAAGTGTGTAATATACGTTTGCACCAATGACTGATTAGTCCAACTGACTTAAGCTAGGATCAACGCATAATTATGTAGTATGCGTTCATACTAGTAGCTGCTCTGTCCAGTTGGCTTAAGCTATGATCGACGCCTAAGTCTGTAATTTGCGTTCACACCAGTAGCTGTTCCGTCCAGTGGACTTGAGCTACCATCGACGTCTAATTATGCCGCATGCATTTACTTTATTAGCTGCTCAGTCCACTTGACTTAATCGATCATCAACGTTGATAAGAAGAACACAGGAGAAATCAGCACGAACGTCTATTTTGACCGTTGGAAGTAAGTTATAATGATCTCCTGCAGTTCTGGCCAAAATAAAGTAACATACGGACAGCCGCTAGTGACTTCTGCAGCCGGCAAAACATAGACCGATAATCATCGGAATCATAAGCGTCCACGGTATGAAGATTGAAGGGTTGTTGACGAAATGGTAGAAGTGGGAATCAATGTTTTCGTCGGATAAATAATGAATATCAAAGTTGGTCATTATCTCTCAGATAAGTGAGCGTTGACTCGGGTACACATGGCAAGCTACATTCAATCATAGGCAGTAAGCAATAAACAAAACAATACGCACGTTGTTAATGATAGAGTGGGACGTGTTACCTATGTTTACACTGTACCGTAGGTAGAAACAACCAGGTGAAAACGTAGACCATTTTGCACCAGAAGTACTATAAGGGAACCGAGTTGAACATATAATTCAAATGAATAACTAATCAACACACGTGGTGGAGTAGATTTCATTAAGAATTACTGTGATATTTCGTGTACAATGCAATGCAAACGCAACGTGGTCGGAATGATAAACTGAATTATATATCCAAAACGACGCGAAATTGAGCGTTTCTGCAAACTTGGATTACGTACACCACCACGAAAATTCCGATAGAAACATTTAAAGAGCGTAAAATTGATCAAGAAAATCAACATGATGCTTTTATCGAAAAAATGGCGACATATTTGTCTCAGCAATACTGCGGATATAGACAATTTTTAGGTATAGCTGATATTTTTCATTGCAACACAACCATTATACTTGATGAACTCTATATATTTGTTTCGTAATATGCGCTTCAATATTACCTGAAAAATTTGAAAAATCTCATTTTGCGCCTAAATAGCCGTCTCCAAATCGTTTCGGACTTGAAGCGCTATACCTGCGATTTACATAATTGTCGCTTTAAGTGTAGTCACCTTTCCAGCTGAGAGTATTCTCCAATGTCATTCTTCCAGTAAGTCACCTCGTTTCCAATCCAGCGTATATCCGAGTTTCATAGAAAGGTTAACAACAGTGATACCAACAAATGAAAAAAATGGCGAATATAACAAATAAAACACGACTTACTCGTCCAGTTTTTGTGCATTCTACTACGTTGAAGTATTCTTTCAAGCGTTCCTCACGTTTGTAGTTTTATAAAAAGCTTAGCACTCACGTTTCAACAGTGGTTCGATTGTCTAAATTTTAATTACGATTTCCTACTTAATTGTGTCCAAATTCAAACAGAATCATGTGTTTCCACGTCTATGGCATCGATTTTCATTATATTCGACCTTCCATTTTCCGGAATTACGTAGAATGCCACTCTGCTTTATTTTTCCATTAATACCCGCGTCATTAAACTACCGCACATTCCTTGCTTACGTCTTCGGAGGATTGAAACAAAAAAATTTCAGGTAAAAAATTGTAATATTTCGATAACTGCAACACGTCGCAAAATTTCATCAACTTCAGTAGCTATAACATAATTTTTAACTAAAACATAACAGAGGCATTTAAGGTCTATCGATTACACTAGCCCTTCGAAGGGAACTGTCTTCTATCTACCTCACGTCAAGCATTTCCGACATGTGTTAGTAGGACGCCAGTTCACCATCCTTACTGACAAAAGGCCGTTAACTCACGCCTTCAGTGCTTTTTCGGACAGGTACCACCGAGAGGAACCCATCACTAGATGTTATCACTTGGTTCATGACGGACACCTGCTACATCGACTGTCCAAGCAACCTAATCGCAGGCAGTTTATCCCGTGTGCACGCTCACTATTTATCCTCGTTTTCCATCGACTTAGAAGCCATGGCAGCGGCCCAACGAAACGATGCGGAATTTAATCAGCCACGTTCCCACCCGTCCCTGAAGTTCGTTTACCCACCATTCCTGAACTGTGTCTTCAAAATTCTGGGATACTTCGAAATGTAAACGTCGACCTTATGTCTCCTCTAATTACGGGTGAAATATTTTCGGTCATTTTCATTCTATCTCCTACCCTAGCATCCGATTCGCTGTCAAACTAACCACTGACCGTTTCGCCTGATCGAACGTGGGCGAAGTAATGTACACCGCCAAAACATCATAACACTTGGCACTGTCAGTGTACCCCACGCCCGCTGTAAACAAGTTCACGTTGATACGATAGGGCCAATTCAATCTTCGAACGGTCTCACTCATTTGCTGACCTGCATTGATCGTTTCACACACTAGTGGCAAGCAACGCTGATACGCAAAATCTCAGCCGGGAACATTGCACGGACGTTTGTGGAAACCTGAGTATCCTTTTCCGTCGTATCTGCTTCCATCACCGCTGACCGCGGTCCCCAGTTCACATCCACGCTGCTTCGTGATCTGTAGCACTGCCAGGCTGTGAACACTCCAGAAAAACCGAATATCACTCAATCGTCAACATAAAACCGCCATCCTTTCTCCTACATGTGGTTCGAACTGGTGGGAAAATTCACAGCTTATTTTGCCTGGCAACCGTAACGCCATCAAGGAAAGCATCAGCTGTGCCGCAGCCGAACTTGTATATGGCAGCACCTCACGCCTGTAAGGCGAAATGTTAACGGATCCTAGAACAACAGGTGAGATGGAACGAGCCTCTTACCTTAGGCGTTTGAACTAACCATGTGCAAACTGAACCCCGCCTCGATGAGGATCATCTGGAGGTAGACTCAGGTACACGTAGACATGCGCACTTGCCCTTTCGTTGTTATCAATGTGGATGCACAAAAGGCGTCTCTTCACCCACCCTACGACGGTCCGTTTAGATTGCTTAAACGCAAAGCCAATTGCTTCATCATTAACAATAGCAGCACTCCTGAGTCAGTGTGCGTTTAGCGCTTAAAAGTGGCTTATGTGGATCCTTCCGACTTGCCTCCTTCTCCGTTCGTGGCTACCCCTTTGTTGCATACAAATGAATCCATCCCACAAACTCCGCAAGTAGTTTCTGACTCTCCTACATCCGCTGATAATGTACAGTTTCTTCATTCCCCTCCACCACAAACGCGTTTCTAACGACCGCACAGACTTCCTGGCCGTTCCGCAGATTGCATACAGAATGTCACTCATCTTCCCTGCGAGCGTCCCACACCCAAACCAATGCTCTAATGGGGTTTGCAGCGTTTTATACAGCATTTTGCACTTCACATCTCGTTTTTCTTCACACTTTTCACCTTCCTCAACTTCACATGTGCACTCGATGTTTGAACCAAGTGAATCGAGTGAATCAATAAGGCAAAACTTTATCTCCACACGTTTTGTCTGCGTTCCATGTCACTTGTTCAAGAATTTCTGGATAGATGAAGACTAACGGAATTAATCGCTCATTTCGGCATTTCTCCGTCGACAAAATCACTTCCGTTATAAAGTCGGAATCCCTCAGGAACAACACCACAGATAGTGCCCGTTGGATACCTCATTCAGTGTACTGTGACTCGAAACCAACACACCTTCACGAAATAATTTGAGTCAGTTCCATGTATTTTCATCATATTCTGGTTTTGTGTTCGTGCTTAAGCTTTATATGGTGTTCAGATCCACTACATCCCGGATCTAGTCGGTTTGCTCCGTTCGGGATCAAGTGGGCATCTGTTGATCTGAAAAGCCGACATCGATATTAAAAACTGGAGCAAATACCAAGAAACAGTTAAATCACTGATCTGCTTCAAATAAACAAAAGTCCGGTAATGCTTTAAAACGACCTGCAGGAGCGCTACTGGCGACCTCTCCTAGAAGGCTGTTCCATTGGTTAATGACTATAAGAGAAAAACGGTTGCCTAAGGAAGACCCACGGAAAGGGCTTGCAAAGCTATCCAACTCGTCCTAGTCGGTCGCCAACATTCGATACAATGAAGAATTGCTCTACAAAATCTACACTAAAATTGTTTGTGAAAATCAAATCACGGCGAAATTGTCGGAATTCAAGTAAATACATATAACGAATTTTAACTTAAGACGCGTACGCTACAGTTCTTGAACCCGTAACTAGTTTGATAGCCACGCACTGGACATATTCACCAGCTAGTATGCATTTTTCTCAGGCCGGTATACATGGTCTGATCAGTGAACTCATATAGCGGTTTCATATAAACAGCGTCAAGTTTTTGAAACTCTTTCTTGTCTTCGCGGTGAAAAGTATGCTTTATTATCCTTATGGTGATGCATATCTTTTTGCCGCCATCTCGAGACAATACGCGGATGATGAGTTAGACTACAACCGGATCTATCTCCGTGATGTCTACTGCTCGAAAAACACTGTGAATCACAAGGATACTTTCAGCGTACCCGTCAAGCGACATGCTTATACATTTATTTTTGTGTGATTAAGGGCTCCAATCGTCCGATCAGCGCTTAATCGAGTCATGATCAATATGTAGTGCACTGGAATCATTGGCATTCCACATTTTTGTCACCGGCGTATAGTTAGGTGTTGTTGGATTTATTGCCTGGAAGATCGTTTATGTAGGTAAGATACGAAGGAGAACCTAGCACTGACCCTTGAACCCCCGCATCAATCGGGAAATGGAACAAACGATCGATCTGGTTTTAACCCTAAAAATTCTACTGTCCAGAAGAGAAGCAATCCAGCAAAGAACCTCATCCTGAATACCACAAGTCTCCGATCCTTGTCTGGGGAATTTTTTATGGGACACAATCAAAGCACCCGCAAAGTGAAAGAAGATGACACATGAGTTTAAGCTACTATCCTTTGCTTTCGTCCATGAAGATCAGCACATTTGTCATTGACGACCGATCGGGAAGGAAACAATGCTGGGTGGAGGATAAACGTTGTTAAGTCGCCAGGAATGATTTAAGGTTATTATCTCGGTAACGCATATTCAACAATCCCAATAACTTTCATTCAGACAGTCGGGTTAACGGGACTATCTTCCGGGTCCAAAAAACCGTCAGCAAAGGCAATCGAAATGATAGGAATTTCTACGGTACAGATAATAAAATTACAACAGAGGTACTATCTCAACTAGAATGCGAATCAACCGGGTACACAAATTATCCAGAAAAGGGGTTCAAAATGGGGCAACTGAGCACGTGTTCACAAACGGCCACCAGTAAACGGGAAATGACCTCATTAAAACAATCGAGTACAGATGAAGGTGAGAAATTGTCAAACAATACCAAGAAGGAATTATTAGTAGATAAACAATGATAGTTATGAATAGGGAGAAACTTAACATTTTATGTACAGTTACGGTACATCATTCGTCATGGTCGTTAACTGCACACAGTAGAGACAAACAAAGGAAAAATTAGAACCGGATTTTTACAAATAAACTAAACATGCCTCAACGGATTCATTGCTCATCATCATACCAAACAAAAGACGACAATCGTACCAGACAAGCTTCAACAGATCCAACACCGGACCCCGAAAGCCATTCGGGCTTTTTATACAAACCCTTGAAGGCCATCGGAAGATAGCACACTGGTTCTTCTAAGACAAGTCCTGATATACCAGAATTAACTTTTGCCATGCCCTTCCAGAAGACACAGCGACCTGATATCACGACACCTTGTTATGTTTTCACGAAGACTCGTCTTTCATGATTATCCGGCCCCGGGGATACGTTGGTCTTTCGGTCAAACACCCCGAGGAACTGATGTGCCACAAAAGATGACGTCCACTGCATGTGATATGCTTGCAATCCAGGCGGGTAGTCATGTCAGCACTGTTCACAAAATACGCAAGCGAGATGTTGGGCTTGCCTCTGACCCTTAGTATATCCCACCTCGATGGCTGGCATCAGGTGGGTTAAAGTGCCAGTCAATTTTACGAATTTGTAAGCAGCCAGCAGTCTTTTTTTGATCCAAAGTTTGCAGTCCCTTCCTTAGCCCCGAATCTGCCTCCACAATGTTGATGTCTTTGTTGCTATATCATCTACCCAGAAACCTAATAAGTGCCACCATGAACGAATCAGCTGACAGTGAGTGGGCAGCCTCCAAATGGACAGCACGAGTTTTAAAAAAAGTAAACACAGCCGTAGCGCATATGTTCGATTCCAATCATTCTGACTTTGTACGGACCAAAATAGTTCACTCCAGTATACCGCAATGGATGCCCATCAGCAGCTACTCTATTTTTTAGTAATGGAGCCGTCAGCTGCTTACACTGTTTAGACAAGTGTGGTCTGCACCCACGGCACTTACTAATCACTCGTCTGACCGTCACCATCCCTTTTAGCAACCAAAATCTTGTCCGAATGGATGCAGGCATATGTGTGACACACACGTGACCTTCCAGATCGTGGTGATGTTTAACTATAAGTTCTGTGACTGTGTCATGCAACGATAAAATAGTAGGTTTTGTGTCGTTTTTGTCAACGCCACCAAATGTTCTTCCTCCAAAAGACAATAAACCGTCTGTTAGTACTGGCTGCAATTGAGACGGACGGCACATACGGAATTAACCCTGAGATATTTTGAGTCATCTGCAAGGCATTCTTTCTGAACAAACATGATCAACTTTCTGGTTGCTCGTTCCAGTTCGGACCCACGTGATGCACCCGACTCCATCGGATCTGTTTGGCTTCCTGACTCTAATTCGCTGTTGACGCGGTTGAGTTTGGTTCCACGGTTTGGTCGTTCGATGGACTCTCCCGGACATTCAAGGTGACCGTGGATGTATCGTTCGCGTTCCCGTGTCCTACTGGAACGAAATAAGGCGGCAGTTGTCTGCAGCGATAATTACAAAAAACTTCCCTTAGTTCTTCAAAGAAGAGATTGAAACTTGTCATTCAGTTTTCATCTGGCCATCATTCCCAGCTCTGTGAATGCTGCCATGCAGAATGATTCGACCTAAGTTTTCCTGGACCCGTCGTAGTTCACAGCAGGAACTTCCAACACCACACTGAACTGCCTGGTCCAACGGTGGATTACAGGAATGCTTTCCAGTTGATTGACGAACGACCGATGTAAATCCAATAGCGCACGCATACCAGCAGGTACTCCACTGCTAACGGAAAATCGCAAATCCGACTTATTGCATTTACTTCGTACGTGTGTGTTGTCCCTCACAGCGATCTTCACCGGAACAGCAGTGAAAGTCACATGGGTTTCGTTAGCGAAGTTCTTTGATGTTAACCGCACCGACTTCGGGACTGGTTGACTGCTCAACCCGAAGCAATCTGCACGACTACTAATTTGTGAGTATGAGCGACATGTAGAGACGAGCAGTGCCTGACGGTCGTTGATGACGTGGCCGAAAATGGCCGTTGGGCGCTCGATAGCCTGCAAACACCTGGTTGGCGCGTCCAAGTTGTGCTGCTCAGCGAAGCAATGTTTCGCTCCCAGAAAGATGTCCTGTCGGCCAAACGCGAGGAACTTTCGGCTGCGGTATTTGGTCCATTTCTCCAATTTGTTGAAAACTCCTGTCTTCAGACATTCGCCATAGATCGAAGAGTCGGCGTTCTGCATTATAGCCAATGCTGTAGTGTACTTCCATCGGTTACGCGTAAGCTAAACAACCATGAATCGTTTGTTTACGGTCAGAGTGGAGTTCCGAACTTGCACATTCCTCCGGATGTGCATTCGGCACGGAAGTTGGCGGGAGTGTCAGAGCTCTTGTGCAATTGCCACCTGTATGGTTGCATTATCGCCTACGACCATTGTCCTGGTATCCCCCGGTCCAACGAAAATCACGACTTGCTGAAAAGGCAAGTCAGTATCTAACGTGGTTTCATTAGCCAACCAACAGAAGCAAACCGGTAAGCCTGCCCTGCTAGCATCTACAACCACCAAAACGCTGTGGCGTTGCTTACAGCTCTTACATGTGGCATCGATCCCCATAATCTCGGGGTAGTGCCGACATGATTCCGTTTGTTCATTACTCATGGATATAAAGTGAACTAAACGGTTTCAACGATCTACGGTGATATATAACTTACTGGTTGTGTTCAGTTGGACACGAAAACTACTTAGGCCCATTGTGTTTCTCTTCACAAACAACCGAGAGCAAAGATTACACACATCCTTTGTCGTTGTCTTCTTATCGAAATGTTGCCGGCCGTATATTGTAATGTTGAACGAAACAATGCTGTTGAGCAGCCACGCTCGAATCTCGTTGAGTTTCTTATCTGCCAGACGACGCATCGAGGCTTAGTATTTGGCAGCGATGACGTCGCAGTGATGATTGTGCACTTGATGAATTTGGTGACCCGGAATCCTCCGTTGACGTTGAAGAACAAACAGCTTGGCCGTTTGCTCTCTCTCGTATTACCTGCGGCTTTCATATGTGCACAAGTGTTTATTCGACGTGATTTTGTGAAACGATCGTTGCGACCTCTCTACTCTGGACCATTCAGAACGATTCAACGTCAGGATGAATACCTCACCACTGACGGGGCTGGCGACTGTGATACCGTCAGCATTGACCGTCTGAAGGTAACCTACTTGCACAGCAGTTTTATACAACCACCAGACGACCCATCACGTCAGTTTACAGCTTTTCTCCTCGTTGCTTCCCATGTAGTCCCTGCAATCCCATTAAGTATCCAGCATTCAACTGCCACTCATAGACACCAACTCTTCCCCGCCACATTTAATTACACGCACAAATAGACATACTAATTTGCCTGCTTGCTTCCGCTGAATTATTTCAATTTTGTTCACCTCACTTATTGTCCGAACATCAGCGTTTGCTTGAACGCCCTGGGAAGGAAATATTTTGGTGCTTTAACTGTTTTATAGTTCACTCTGTAAATCTCGCGTAACTACTGTGTTAGATCGCATTGTACATTTCTGTCTGACTTGAAAAAATATGCAGAATACTTTTGAACAAAACTCGGCCACGCGCACGTGTAAGTTCCCCCTCCAGCGGTCGGTGATTGGTGACCAGCTAAAACGTCTCATTGTTGGAATAAATTTTAGCTCCAGCGTTTCGCACCACCAGCTACTCTTGGGACACTTCGATTACTACCCCAATACCACTGGACTTTTCATTCTTGATGAGTCCAGTCCTTCACTCCGCTCGTTATTTCGTATCAAGGTTCATTGTAGTTCACTCACTTTTCTCCACTATAAGTGTTGCCAGAGCAAAGCACAAGGAGCTGGAGAAAAGTCATGTCTTAAGGGCGATAGGGGTGCAAACGCTTGCCTGGACTTCACGCTTGTCACAAGTGCCTCATAACCTGACGTGAATTACAGGTAGATGGCGTTTACAGTGACACTGAAAATGGTGCGAATCCTAGAGCAAAGGGATGTACTGTGTAGAATCCTTCGAAACAATTCAGAATCTTCAGACTGCTACGGACGGTGGATACTGACAACAGTTGAGTTCACTTGCTCGTCACAAAAACCTTGTGTGAGCGGATGGGCAACCGACGCTCGTGATCTCCAACATATCGCCCTTACAAGAATAGGGAAGTTGAACAGTACTTCGATATTCTCCAGCGGCATATGCCGAAGGTTACTGGTAGAAGGTCCCTAGACCATACTCCACAGAACTCCATAAATCACTACGGGACAGCCACAAACCCGAAAATTTCGAACGACACGTCACGGGCGTAGTGGATGACCAATCATAAACACGGAACTACTTTCGATATCATGAACTCTGATTCAAACGACAGAATGCAACACCTGAATAGAAGAAGAGGTATGGTGCTCATGCATGTCACTACATATCCGAAAAACGGTTGAGGCAAATTCATCAAAACAATCTAGTCAGGACATTGGTGACGGCTGAAATCAGTCATCACTTCAAACCAGTCAGGCCTTCGGTGACGGTTGACGAAATCGGACATCAACAAGGCACGTCAGACCAAATAGCGGGAGACGCGAAAGTGAGTGTGGGTGTCATGCTGGCACGAGGAACCAGTCACAGCGCAACGCCTATGCAATTGGCCTTACTTGGCCACCTGGTCGCGAAGTGGTCTGAACAAACGGACAGTGATTCAACAAGTAAATGGCCATATTTGGCCACTATCTCATGATATATATTTACAGGCATTTCATTCATTTGTCGAACTGGTAGTCGGCAATACAGCGTGGTTTCCCGCACTCCTGTTCTTGACTACGTGCAAGTAGGTTGGGTGAAGCCGCATAGCAGGGACCCATGTCTAGCAGTCAAGCCATAATAGAACGTTTTGACAAAAAAAGGCGCATTATATCACAAACCAGTATTTGTACACGTCTTATCCGCGTAATCATTTCTCTTAACATACTGTTTGCCGTAACCCGCCGGTTTCGAAAATACATTACAGTTTGAAAAACGCCCAGGGATTAATGAAAAAAATCATTTGAACTTTCAGTTTCGAACCTATGTAAACACCGTTATTATCATCCCGAGGTTCAATAATTCAACTGGTGATAGAAAGAAATTCTGGAGGATTTAGCACCACAGTTTGATAGGTCACATGGATTTGGTGCTATCGTTCTCCTAAAAAATGTTTGCAACCGACAACTGTTAAAGTGAATTAGCAATCGCTGTAAGATAATTTGGAAGTTTATGGGGTGGCAAGCAACTCAGCGAACAACGGCTGATAACTTCTTGACAGCTGAACACAGGTAGTAAACTAATATTGAAACAATAGAATATATTAACAGTAATTTAATAAACTAGCAAAACAGAACAATAGCGTTTTCCCGTGAAGAGAAAACTAGAACATAAAGATTGGAGTACAGATTAAAATGATCGGTCCTCTGAAGGAATGTGAATGCTGCCTAAGGTCGGTTTAGCACATTACAGTGCAGAACGTTTTTGAGCGAAAAGCATCTGAGTGATCGTTCACGTTCGAAATCGTGTTTAAGCCAATAACAGAACAATAACGCCTACAGTGAGGAGCAATACGGTAACAGGCATGACGTAGAGCAAATCACTGATTGGCGGGGCCGGTACTGTAACATCCAACGGTTGCATGTTATCCCAAGTGTTAAAATCATCACCATCTTCACAATTCAACATAGGGTGCGCTAGTTTGACATTCTCAATCGCTTTATCGGGTTCACCGTCGTACGGCAAACTGAAAGATAATACGTAAAACATTATATATTAACGGATGAAAAATAATTTAGAGAAGGAGCAAAACGAAGTTAAAATAAGTCACTTGGAATTTAAGGTAACGTGAAAATCTTGAGGACAGTGTGGAAACACGCGATTCATACCAGCAGTTTAATTGGCAGAAAATAACAATAACTGGAAAGAAAACATCTGATAACTTCATGCATTCTTATGAGCGCCGATAATTCGTGTGAGAGTTTCAAGAGATAAAACGTTCAGTGGTCCGAGTAAAGGGAGAAAACAGCACCTGACTAATTTAATGAATTCGAAAGAAGCAGTACAGAAAATCCAGAAGAAAGCTAACATAATGCTTGTCAGATCTGTCTTCCTTCTCTTGAAAAACTTACGTCAGGTTTTCGACGGTAGCCAGACGGTTCACACTAAAATTATGTTCAATATTTCTTCGTCCACGAGAAAGAAAGTGCCATCTGACGAACTACTTTCTATAAGTTAGTGCACAAATCGCAAATCTAAACGACAGCTTTCAGCTTTCTCAAACCGGCCAGACCTACGAAAACTATGTAAACCTGACTTCCTTTAGAATATATAAGCAGCCACTCGTAAACAACAGTGGGGTGCACGCGCTGAACGTGCAAAGATGCTCGACAACTGTATAAAACCGTTTAGGTGAAAAGATACCCACTCTAGAATAAACTTGAACGTGATCATGTTTCCTACTCAAAATTATTCGAAGATGTACAGTGCAAAGGCACGTTTTTTATGATTGTACACATGATAATCAATGGTACACTGTGCCTTTAAAACCACGAAAAACAATCATAGAAACGGTATGGAAATGGTGTGCCGGACTTACTGATATCGTACATGTAACGGTATGTCGACAGCTTTCGACGAAGACTGTGGACGCAAGTTGAGTGTCATTGGTTCCGCCAACCACTCTGGGCCCTCCACATCTACCTCACTTCGGTTCATTGGAACATCAGCCAATTCGTACTGCTCAAAAGAGCCGTGGCCGGCATGGTGAGGATCGGAGCCGGTGAACCAAGAAAGCCATTTACCTAGTCGGGAAGACGCGAGTCCGGATTGTTTTCTCGGTTTGGCAAGAGTAAAGTTCAGGTGTGGCTGGCGGATCGCCAGTTCATACGGGTCGACGTAGAGAGCTGACATAAACAGAATATCTGAGCAGATATGCCTGGACATTGTTCAAAAGATAGCAGGATTTAAAAGCAAGTAACTATTCTGGGGTACACGAAATTCGCATCATCCCTTGCTTTAGTTATAAGTAAAAACAAACAATGATGCGCTAACACAGTGAAGGATGCAAAACCTTTCGAACGGATTAAGTCAAACACACCGTCTGAGTTAGTCAACGAAACTAGGTAAAGTGTATGGAAAAACTCTAAACGGGAGGTACAGACAACCGACCTTTCGATAAGCGAATTTTCAAAACGCAACCGTCCAACGGACGGTTTTCCGAATCGTGTAATCCACAACGCAGACTCAAATGAAAACCACGCTGCGATACATCACAGTTCAACTGACGTGTTTGAAGGCCCGATTGCGACAAACCAAACGGAGCGCTATGAACTAGATAAAATAATGTATTCAAAACCCAATTGCACAGATGCATGGTTATTCTGTCTGAAAGGCAAACAAACAATAGTTACTGAACAATAGGCAGAAGTTTACTGAAATGTTAGAAAAAGTTCCGAAGGTAAACACAATATTCACCCTATGACCGGTTTCGTGGATCCGGTCAGAGGCAAGCGACATATCGGATAAAATGGAACGTCATGGCAATGAACTGTACTCCTCTACTGAATTAATCAACGGTCTTACAAGTGCAGTCAAGCCACAACTATCAACACCAGCTAGCCAAACTACCTTTGGGAAGCAAAGTAGATATTAAGGGATAAACACGAATAAGGGGCTAAGTGACAATGTTAGACACAAGACCTCAACATTACCTTCACTATCTTAAAAAGGTTACGATAATGCGACTTTCGACGTAATTCTTCACCCACATGCAGTGTGATCTAGTTAGACTAAAATCTACCGCATCAACGAGAAAATTTTACAACCGGCGAATTTCTCTACACAATGAAGAAAACAATTTTCCCAATGAGCTCTATACAATATGACTTGCCTTCGGCGTATGATGATACAGTGGACCAACTGCTATTGCGTAGTAGGCTAGAATTAGAACTCAAAAAGCTAATCATAGCCCGCTTATCAAAAAGAATGCTGTTTTAAAAATAGTATCTGCTTGATCCAATCTTCCATAATAGAATGCTTATGACACACTAAATCAACCCTAACACGGACTGTTGGTCATAAGGTGTACAGGCCAGAACATTTGACAGTGGATTGTTTATGATGACCGAATTCGCCACTTCACAAAGAAAAATATTAGAAATCACGATAAAAAAATGACCGAACAACAGGCGCCTGAGAGAACAGTTGAGGGCAAACGTAAGTGGGACTAACAGGTCAAACAATCAACACCTATTTTCTTATGAATTTAAACGTGCACACCGTTGAAAACTAAGTATACTAGTAAACCTATCGAGAAAGGAAAACGGTGTGAGAATAAAGGCGATTGAAATCTAACTAGCACCAAAAGTCAAAACATACGGTCAAAAGACAAAATATCATATACAAAGTGTATTCACAAAGACAGGTATGAACAAAATCGGATAAATGAGGGATTATTGTTTTTCATCCATGTTACGAAGACGGGTTTTCCTTTTCCGTCTTCGAGCTTCACCGGATGGATCTCGTCCATCAGTAGAATCCTTGACAGAATCCAGTTGTTTAGAAATAGCTCCAAACACCTTCGTGCTTCTGTCGGTTGCGGACTGCGAATCTTTCTGTGAAAAATATCAAACAGAAAGACTGAATTATCAAGAGAGAGTAATGAAAGGCACAGTGTGCTAAGGGGCAAACGGAGAAAAAACAAATACGACATATCCGTGAACAAAATGACATGAATGTCTGCAATCCCGTTTTTCTTACTGCGAGCAGTTCGTTTGAGACTGTGGGATGTTTCGTCCATTGCGTAGCATCACATCGGCCACAAGAAAAATCGTCCACGGGTATTAGTAAAAAACAGTAAGATACCTATGACATCGCAGAAGCTTTCGGCTGCCACTGAAAGTAACGGTCCGTTGTGCACGCGCGCGAACCATTGTGCTCAACTTGATCAGTCCCTGAGGAGTACACGAGGGGACGAACACTGTTCGACCAGAGTGGTCTCGGACAATTAGTCCAAACCCAGTGGGATCACCGTATGAACAATGCAGCGGCTCGTCAACACGCACCTCGAAGAAATTCAGAGGGGCGATCAGTCAACTAATACAAGTGCACGTTCTGCAACGCGTGAAAACCCTTTGTGCTAATTACGTGTTTACCTGACAGGAAAATGTTCCAAGAAATCGACAACAGGTGAGTAAAGTTGCGAGATAGTTAAGCAACGAAATAGTCACGAAGTATGAAAACGTCCTACGAAGATGAATAAAGTTGACGAGTGCAGCCTAACGGGTTGAAACTTACAAAAACGTTCAAACAGCTGATCGTAAATTATTCCCGACGGGAACTGCGTCAAAACCAACGAAACGTCTACTTTCACACAACCGCCGTGTAAATTACAGTGTGATGGGGTCATTCAAGCCTCAACCCTCATCATCATCAAAGCAGCTACAAGCTGGACCAAAAAGTACTGTGGCTCGGGCCGCCGCTCATCTCAACAGTGACGTGGAATAGCCCAGAAGAAAACGCTACTAAGAAGTTTGAAAACTAATATAAGACTAAGCGGAAGAACAAGAAATTGTATGGATGCAGGTACGCCAATGACTGCGATACCGCCACTTCAGATAACGTCACTAACCAACGGTTTGAGTGATCACGAGGACCCCAGCCAGGTAGGCGACACCTACCCACTCTGCTCAGTGAAGCAGTCATTGCCTTCATATTTCGTGACCACCTTGTTGCTTGACCAACATGTGGTTTCACTCAACTGTTGGTGATCTCAGTATATAATGCCGGTACGATAGACGATCAGATGATATACGGAGTACGTGACCTAACCATCGCAAGCTGTGCACCGTGATTAGTTGACCAATTGATCGCGCATCCCGAGCGTTCCGGAATACGCGTCGGTGAACTGCTACATTGCCTCAACCCTACATTAATTATACTGCTTGGACACATCTAGATAAGAACATGTCGCCAGACTACTAGGCACAAGTTCGTGTGATGGAGGTTAACACGGATGTCAGGTGGAAGAGTAGTAAATGTGTGACTAGAAAAACTAGGTCTACAAGGAGATTGCAATATACGTTGTCTTAAGTGACAGCTAAACACGAACGATATGACAACAGAACGTGTCATTCGAACCACCTCGATCTGAGATGGGCCGAATATATCCCATGAAAATGGCAGTCGGACAATACGGAAGTGTCTGGCTAAATGGGCATCCATAGGATTGAAGATGAGTTGATGCTCAGTCAGCTCTTACGACGAGTACATGTAAGTAGAATCAATGAGGAGCGGATACTGAGAAAAGTCCGATATCAGAAACTGAAAGCAGGTAAGTGGGATTCAGGTTGTCAATATCTGCGACACCAGGGGTCATTCAAGCCAATCTTTCAACACTCAGATGCTACACCTGGCAAGCAAACAGCCGAAATGCAGATAAGAGAAAGGCAGTATATGTGCAGCAGCTTTTCAATAATTATCACTGCTCGTGCTTCATTAAAAATTTAGCCAAACGACGTGTGTACCACAAATACCCGATGAGCCCAAATCTTTGTCTTCAGCTATCGAGTTTATGAGTTAGGAGGGCTCTAGTCGAAGGACGAAACTGATCTATAGCGTCCGGTCTAACGAGATCTGTTTTGACTTATCTGCGATTATTTATCGTTCCTCTACCTGCAACCTTACGACAATCAGCAGTGGCGCTGGCAAGAGTCTTCTATGTCATCATCATCATCATAACGGCCTTCAGCCTAACCAGAAGGTAATGCGGTTCGGGTAGCCGCTCATTTCAACAATGAATTAGAGTACTCTATAAAAAACGTCACCAGAAAGTTAAAAGTTGATAAAAGAAAACTCGCCGAAAGAACTAGAAGTGCTATAAATACAGACAATCAACAAAACGGACAGGGTTTGTAGCCAATGAGTTAAGGGGTCACGGGGACCTCAGCCAGGCTTGCAATTCCTACCCACTTTGCTGAATGGAACAGTCACTGTCTTTATATTTCGTGAACACGTCGTTCCCTGACCACCGCGCGGTTTTACCTAACTGTTGATGATCTCAGTACATAAAGCTCGGTATGGCAGACGCTCAGCTGACATGCGGAGTACGTGGCCGAACGAATGTAGGCTCAGCAGCGCGACTGGTTAACTAAATTGATCACGCATCTCGAGCGCGGAGAAATAGGCGTCGGTGAACGGTTGTATCAGTAACGCGATCAGTTCACTTAATGTGGGCTAACTGGCGAAGACAGTGGTGGCCAGATACAGGGAGTCTGCTGATATCTTCGACGCGAACAAGCCATGCTTCCGATCCACACAGTAAAACAGAACGTACACAAGTATTATATACTCTTCCTCTCAAAGACAACTAAACGTCTTTTCGACGCCACAAATGACGAAGCCTGGCATGGTCAACTCGTGCCTTCCCTATCCTCGCTGGTATCTCACCAGCAATATTACAAGCTGACGAGATAGTGCTATCCAAGTATATGAGAATGTCCACAGTCTCAAGCGGATTGTCAGCAACAAAGAAAATAGGAAAGGTATTGAAAAACCACTTTGTACTTTGAAGGTGCCAAGCACATTCCATACAAAACAGCCCAGCTATTCCCCTTGTTCAACATGTGTTCGCCAGAGCAGCTAAGTAAGACGATTATTTGGTATCCATAGTACATAGCCAAGATCGATCAAATGAACTCGCATGATCATCGAAATAAAATACATGCTTCATAACTTTAGTTGGTTAACCGTTGGTGTCATCCGAAGTGTGTGAGTAAACACCGGCACCATAGAAGAATGTCTGAAGACAGCGTATGTCCAGCCCTTTATAGGGCCCTCTTCACAGCCGTAAAGTAACACCGCGCCTTATATCCACATCGCTTGAAAATCACAAAGATATTTATGCCACAAAAGGTGGACTAAGTTAGTGAGGACGGCCATAGCCTTGAAGAAAAGAACGCATAGATAATCCCTGCTGACATACTTTCATTAACATGGCGAACGAACAAGACTTCCGTTGCAGTGGACTACTCGAGGAGTTTGCCGTAATACGGATACTGTAATCAAAACGTGAGTGAAATATAAACCGGAAATCCCACAAAGTCTGTTGTATTGAACTTACAAGTTGAAGGATCTGTTAGCAAAAACGCAACTCAAAATAATCAAGCGACTTGACAAACAACAAGTAAACTTTAACCGAATTACTTTGACAGAAGCTTCCAACAGCTTGAGGGCTTTCGTATACTCAGCACGAAGATCCGCCATGTGGCTGCCATGAAAAGTGACTTCCTTCAGTTTGGTCTTACTGACTGATCGGAGCTCTTTTTTGAAGTGGAAAAACTGAGAAGAACAAAAACTCGAATGAAAAATGGACTAAAATAACGATTAAATGTAGAAAACCGATCAAACGTGAGAAAAATTGCACAGCCGGCTATTCCGGAAGCAGATTTTGCATTCTGGCATACACAAACAGTTAATACGAAAACAGCCGAAGAAAAAGGTTCCGTGACACCGCAGCAGCAACCAAGTTGAGACATACAAAATAGAGAAAAATCCTAAATTGTGAACAAATTGCAAGAAACAGATGAGGACGTTCCATTAATGGCACCTTGATTCCAATTTTGAGACACCCTCGAACAGAAATTCGAAGGCACTTGTAGCAAGTAAGGCATGGGACACTAAACGCTAGAGCCATGGGATCGTGCTCAAATAATGCACGCATGAAACGCGCACTGGAAGCCCATACACATCAACAACGCCATATAGACCAACAAACGCTCATCGACAGTGGGTCGCACCAGGCTGATGACCCAGACAAGCTGTGGTGGCGGCTTGATCACGTGACCGACCTGCATTAATCGGTGCAGCGCACAGACGTACGGGGAGAAACCATTGTTGATGAGGACAAACTTGACTACAGATAAGCTAGTACGGTTGTGTTAGCTGTTTCTGCAACGTGATGCCAAGTAAATAACAGGACAATTCAACAGTAAACATACTGAACGTCAACAGACAGCAATGTCAACGGCCAGGGTACTAACTGAGGAGTTTAACAAAATGAATCTGAGGATTGACTCAAAATACAGTGGTAGAACAAGGATGGTAGTAGCAGACAGCAGACGAGGTTACAACCTTCAAGTTATGTCAAAGTAGCATGGTCAGCACAGAAAGGGGCGGTAGAGCGTTACCATAGAACCGTTGCATCAAAAACATCTTTAAATAATTTGAAATGACTGATCCACTTAAACAATCTCAACAATAAAACCAAGAGATGTAAATCGAATGAATGAATGAGCATGCATATGTAACCTAAGCATAATAGACATAAGGGATTAACAGGTGTAACCACAAATCGTTGGAGCTAGCAGGTAGTAGCTGTCTCATATCCAGACGACAAGGCAAAGTGATCATTACACACAAGCGAAAGTGGTTGAACGTTCAGATATGATAATCCTGTCATGCCTTATGCGGGGTGAATTGCGCAATGGTCAACATGGTTTCTTCGTGAGGGCATGATCGGAGCAAAAATGTGCACTATTGATAAGCTCTAACGAGAGTGGAACTCTGGGCTAGTGCTTCTTTTCGTAAGGGACTGGCTGAAAAGTCTACGAGAATGCAATAACTGATTTCAAATCAGCGACGAGAAAACTTTATATTAACCAAATCCTTAACAACTCATCAGCAATGAACGAACTGAATAAACCATGGATATTCGGATGAAGTTATTGCAGCAACCTGAACGCGTCCAGTTCGGCTAATCGTCAACTTACCACGGCAACCGCAATATTGACACAAATCACTTCTGATAAGCAGACGCACTTAACTGACAAGGTCTCAGAAAACAGCACTGTAGGGAAACATTTCCGGAACTACAGCTTCAGCCATTTGCTCACAATGCCGATCACGGTAACGAATTTTGTACTAAGAACCTTAATTTAAATGAGCCACGCTTGATGACCGGGCCGTTTTATTTGAGCAGGATCTCACATAGAACACAACATTGAGTCTTTGTGAATCAAAAACGATGCAGTAACTATCTAAGTCAGTTAAATTCCAAGTTTCGACTGAGATCAACATGAGGTGGAAAAATTAAGCAAAACTGAGGCAAGAATGGAGTTCCAGATTGTTCAGTTCCTGAATACTCCTAAACACCTTTGCCTTTGTTCTATGCAGTTACTAAACTCATTGCCGATAAGTTGTGGGAGATTTTGGCAAATATGAATTGGACGCTACTCATTAGATCCTACCAGTGGCATTCTCGTAGATGTCTGGCTGTCGTTTGAAACTAGAAGCCTGGTTCGAAAACCTACATTGTCAATAGAACGATCTGCAACTAAGATCTCTATCGTATTTAACGTAGTTAATACGTAGTCCGAATAAACTTTGCTATCAATAGATCCAACTTAAAACGAAAGGAAAGATTATATTGACGGTGAAAAATATCAGTAAATACAGTGGGCCGGGCATACATAAAGATGACGTGAAATACATAAGGAAGTTATGAAGATGAGCTCACACGGACTGTATCCA
>JTDE01004286.1:55613-67408 GCA_014338405.1 Paragonimus skrjabini miyazakii
GTCTGAGACCAGTACTAACGCACCCCATGCTATTTACGAGAAACGACCTTCATGCATACAACAATTGTCGCGCTTGTCACATCGGAGATTGGAGCTAGTTATACGCCATTAATAGGCTGGTGTCTTTGTCCTGTTTGTCGATTTATCAAACGTAACCATTCAGAATGCCTGGTCGATACAATCGTTCGAAGGGTTGACGATCATCAAAAGAACACAAATGGTAAGTTCTAGTTACCTAACATTCTAGTAGTACAATTATGTGGGTTTCACGAATGCGGAACAACGGCGAAAAGAAAGTATTAACTAGAGTACTGTTGGTCAAAGTAGAACAATAACCCAACACACAAAAACGTATGGGTTAACGGTTCCGACAGTTAACTATTAGTAGGAACGAGAGCAAGGATGAAGACCAATATGTACTTACGTTGCACAGTTCGAAGGGGAACGTGGCTGCGTGATGGTCACAAATGATTGGCACTGGAGTACAGTTTTGTTCTAGTTAGAGCTCGCTAGTCGAACACAAAGTGATGGGGTGGCAATCAACTGCGACCTACGTTCTTGCGACCGGCTTATTACAGTTAAGCGTTCAGCCACAATCACTAATGTTACCGATCGCCCAGAGAAGAGATAGTAACGGATCTATTAAATCCAACCAAGTTTAATGATTTCATCCGAAAATGGATGTACGAAGGTCGTGAGAAAGTGTGCGGCGCACAGTTTACACCAACCCATATATGCGTTTTACTTATCAGTAATCAAAAATGGGGTGAGACCAATGTCGGTCACTGTTTTCAATACCAAGCCAGCCCAGCCACGATCGGTTAAGTGACCTTTTATCGTAATTTCTTTTGTCAGCCCACGCGCAAGTAGAGCGTCCACGCTCAGAGGGTCAATACACCGCTTAATGAGGAACCCAAAAAGAAGGGTGACTGATCTTGCCCGTGGTCTTACTAAACCCAGTCGGTTACAACTACTCCGCCAATTCCACAAATGTTATTGTAAACTAATCTACATATCATGATCACCCTACTTACTCAGTCGTGTGGTGCCGTACACCAAGCCGAACACAATGAGCACGCGGTATGTGAGGTAGTTAGCGTACACCTAAACTATGAGCAAGACATCTAAGGTTGTTGCATCGTACGCTGGCAAGTTCAGTTCTAACAAATTGTCGCACACTGCACTCAGGTGATTCAGTTTACCAACTGTCTCCACTATTCCAAGTTAACTCGAATTCATCGAATACCATCTGACTTTACTGAGAACCTCCTGGACACGTAAAATGAGATGAGTTCACGCGATTAACTATACCTATCGTGGGTGTGAAGATGCAGAAGACGTACTGAGAGAGTTCGGAAGCAATCTCCAAACGCGCTCTGAGAGACTGTGGACCTGCCTTGAGGCGCTAGACTTAAGGGATGCAGATGACATTGCACCAATCCGTTATGGTTCACGGGAAGCTCAGGACGTTCTACACAAATTAGAGGTTTCAGTTCGTCAGCTTTATAAGGTTTTACGCCTTCCAAGTATAGGGTTGACAGACTGAGTGTCTGAACATACCCTTGATGATGAGGGATTGCAGATGATTAAGAAGACCGTGTACTTTGGAAGTGGGGTCGCGATGATATAATGTCAGACGAGATCACAAATCGTACGAGTAGGACTCGGACGACGTTCGTTATTCATGGCACCAGTACGATCTGTCACTGTGAACGGCTAAATGCACAGAACAACTACACGATTACAAAACTTAGTTCATCCGTGTGGAAGAGGCTTAGGGAGTACCTTTTTTCACCACGGGTACCATCGAAGCACTAACGGCGCGTAGTGCAAACAACGTGTAATGATGTTTTTCGGTGGGCCTTCGGGATGCACAGATACCATTCATCAGGTAGCATGATGATTCCGTTTTACGACCTTCACCGGCTTGGACACACCTTACGAACGCTAACTCACTGCTTGCCACGTCGTGCCTTAGATGCGAGTGGTGGGGTAGGGCAGAAGTGGCAGCCTAGTGGTCAACATACAACTTGAGCCCATGGAACAAAAGATGACGTTGAAGCTTGCTTCAGCAGTGATCCCGGCTTCCAGGCTGTGGTCCGAGAAACAGTGAACACTTCTGATTGTAGATTCCGTCTGACCGGATGAGGGACAAAAGTCACCGGGGCTCGCGTTGCAAGTTTCTGTATACCTCGACTTGCCCTTCATCCTTTACTTGTTCGTCTTTTTTATCTCAGAATCCATGCTATTCTCATTCGTTGCGGTACGTTCACCAGTAACTGCTCACGCTGGATATAAATAACAGGCATTCACGAAACGTTACACAGATCAGCAAACATCCCAAAATGAACAAAGTGACAACCAAAAACGTACCTTCTGCAACGTCAAATCATGGCTGATGTCGTATTGATTCATAATGGACAGCACCGGCTTGGAACGTATACGCTCAGCCAGGCGAGTCGGTTCGGGCTGTGTGTCTGAATCGAATGCGAGTACATTGAAGTGATAGAGCGCATCCTCCAGGAGACGATACCAGTCTTGCTTCTCCTCCACTATCACACGATCAGCTTCATCAATGACCTATTGGTGGAATGGAAATAAATATGAGACGATAAGTTGTTGGCTCCAAGTAAACGACGGTCCAGCCTCAAACATTAGAATGCAAATCGGTTTCCATTGCGTAATCGGATGACTATGAAACGGGATATGCCAAGGAAATGGAGTTAGGTAGCTAGGTTCAGTTAACAAATCAAATACCAAGTAGTAGACGAGTTTATACGCCCACATGTTAGGATAATATATTACGTGGTAAATCCGAAAACTCATTCCGTCAATTCAAAACACAAGCCGTTACCACATATCCTTTATACAAAATGGCAAGCGAACCAGATGATGAAACAATCAAATAAAAAGTGAGTCCACAGAGTATCCGGTAACATTTTACAGCAACACAACTGTCTTCAGTTGTTCTCATTCGAAGCTTGTGGTCACATGAAACATACGCCAGTTACAAATGAAAAGCAGATTAAGTTAAACGGGTCTTTGAAGCCCTATAGGTCACATGTGATGGCGTGAATTTCAATCGACTAGATGAGTGAGCGATATATTCGCCCATAATGAGACGTACATATCGGTGCCCAGCGAGTCGCGTATCAAGTAGATTTAGAACAATAGTCCACAGATGTACGGTGTTAATACCAACTGATGTTGCAAACATGTGTATGGGTCGTAAAGTCTGAGTACAGCTTCTGTAGTCGATAAAAGCAACACCCTGTCAGCTCTGGAGTGGATTAGGCGAACCTCACCGACAATGATAAAAAAAGCTCTATCTGACATATTTTTAGCATATTCGGGAAGAGGTCAGACAAAGGAATCAACCCCGGAGATTCAAAAGCAAGACGCACCTGTAAAAGAAAAAAATTGATCATCTGGAAGCTTGTCTTTATTTATCTCTCTCTTAAAAAAACAGACAACCAGTAGGTTTATCAGTCGGTGACTTTGACGACGATCATTTGCACATTTGGGGCACACCAGTGGACATCGTGGTCCGAGCTACTCTTGTTTCTGACGGTAATATGTGGAACAGTAAACTAACGAACAAGGACAAATGAGGAAGAAGAAAGAAATAAAATGTATGAAGGTTCGAGAGGAGTCGACAACCCTACGGACTGAGGCCTATCAGTCACGGTGTCACCGTGTCAGAGAACGTTTCCAAATGGCGAAGGGAATGGTCGCAAACCACTCAATCTGAAAGGCGGAAAATCAAAACCTCGCGCAGCAGAGCATCCAAGGCTTTCATAATTGGTAAAAACGTCAACATGATGCAGATAGTAGGGAAGAACACGTAAGGCTTCGTCTGAGTCGAGAACATACACATCGAGGGTTTACTATTAACCAACTGAAGGAGCAAGGTCATATATATCGCCCACCAACAATCGTCATTTATCTCCACTATAAATGTGCGTTCGATGTACACTTTCAGAGGCGCTTAAACTAAACGATGTACCGAAATACGGTCGGCGTTTTGTTCTCAACATCAGCTCAGGTTAGGGTTTAAGGTAAACTGCCTAACAGCGTCGACATTGACATATACCGCTACCATGGCGAGGTGGTCGGGCTTATGTGCTGTTTTGATCCGGTGGACTATACCAATTAGAACTCCGGTCCTTCCACGTGCAACCACGTTACACAGGTCAAAGGAGAGCAATTACACTCATAGGATTGTATGTCGCACAACTGACCACGTAGGAGTGCTTATATAGAGAACGCTCCGATCGCCCAACGGCATCACTCAAAAGCACGATGTAGCTTCCAATGCGCGCATCAGTGCTCAGAGTCCCATATTACTGCGCCCTCGAGTTAGGCAAGCCCCTCACTGCCAACGGAGATAGACTCTTGAGTCACTGGCTCCGGGTAAGGACCCCAAAAAAAGGCCGTATCCTGTTGACTCGCAGGTCAGACATTTAAGTCAGAGCCTCGTGGTGGGGTCCCTCAGGTCAAACCCTTCCGCAGCATAAACGACCAGAAAGTATCAGAAGTTATCGTTCTCCTGACAGCCTGTAATATTGCTGATGAGATATCAGCGAGCATTGCAAAGGCACGAGCTGCCTTTGCCAAACTGCGTCATCTCTGGCGTCAGAAAGACGTCCGGTTGTCGCTGAAAGGAAGGATATATAATGCCTGTGTGCGTTCCATTTTTCTTTATGGTTCGGAAACGTGGCCTGTTCACAAAGATATCAACAGGCTTGCTGTGTTTGACCATCGCTGTCTTCGCCAATTGGCCCATATTAAGTGGACTGATCGCATGAGCAATGTGGCAGTTCGCCCGCGCGTATTCCGGAACGCTCGGAATGCGCGATCAATTAGTCAACTAATCACAGTACACAGCTTGCGATGATTAGGTCACGTACTCCGTATGTCATTTAATCGTTTACCGTACCGGGCATTATATGCTCAGGCCACCAACAGTTGGGTCAAACCGCGTGGTGGTCAAGCAACAAAGTGGTCACAAAATATGAAGACCTTGACTGCTCTATTGAGCAAAGTTGGTAGGCGTCGCCTGCCTGGATGGAATCCTCGTGATCACTTAAACCGCTGGTTAGAGACGCTATCCGAGATGGCGATGTGTCGCAGTCAATGGCCTACCTGTATCCATACCATTTCTAGTTCCTCCGCTTAGTCTTGTTTTATTAATGTTCAACCTTCTTAGTAACGTTTTCTTTCAGGATATTCCACGTCACTGTTGAGGCGAGCGGCGGCCCAAGCCACAGTACCTTTTGGTCAGGCTCATGGCTGTTATGATGATGATGATGACAGTTATATTAGTCACCCAACACAACTTCCTCCTACTATTTTACTCCCCATACCTTCTGTCTTCCATGAGCCTTCGGGCGATAATTGTTTTCTGAAGCCAAGACAAATGGTAAACATTGGCGCCTTCAATGTCCGCACTTTCCGACAAGTCGATCAGCAAGCTGCTCTGGCTAGTACTCCCTCAAGTCTGGAGCTTGATGTGTGCTGTGTGTCGGACACGCGAGTTTACGATTCTAGCACCGCTACCTACTTGAGCTCACCACTAGAAAACTGTCGCTACAAGCCCTTCTCTCTTAGTGTCTGCGGTGACGATGAAACAGAATCTCGTGGTCAAGCTGGAGTGGGAATCGCACTGAGTCCCACAGCAGAACAATGTTTGCTTGATTGGATCCCAGTGAACAGTCGCTTGTGCGCTATCAGACTCAATTTACTTCGATTAGAGTCTGTAAATGCAAAGCAGAAAAGCGTTGTATTCTCATTATATCGGCGTATGCTCCAACGGACAGCTGTTCGGATGCTATCAACAGTATGTTTTATGATGCCCTCGTTGACCTTCTGAGGCAGACCAAACACTCAGACATCAACAAAATAGTCGGCGATTTCAACATTTAGCTTGGCCGCCTTTCCCCAGGGGAAGAGCGGCTGGGAAGTATGTTTGGTGTCCGGGCACAACGCACTGATAATGGTGAAAGACTGCTGCAGTCATGCGCATCACACCGCATCCCAACACAGAAAGAAGCACTGTGTTTCATGGAGACCTCTGTGTGCTTTACAGCCGTGGACACAGTTGGATTATATAGCAGTCAGTTACAGGTGGCGCCACTCTGTTAAGGACTGTCGTACCTTTTGGAGTAACCACCTGGATTCGGACCATGCTGTTGTGCGTGCCCGTTTTGTCTTGTCATTTGTCCAGAGGACATGCGCTCGTAAATGCAACATATTCAACTGGCAAACGAGCGAGGATAGTGTAAAGCACGTCGACCAGGAAGCATTGATGAACAAACTGCCCAGTTCGAGGAGAGCGAGAAATCCTAACGAATGCCGGGAACAAATCGCCAGAGCTATGAAAACATGCTGTGAACACGTCTGTTCCAAAGGAGCCGTTCAGTCGCGACATAACCGGATTTTCGTCACGTCGATAAACCTCATGCAGACCATGTTGGACAAGGTCAGTGACCGAGCTGGTTTGTATGGAATGCGCTTCCCACCTTCAAACTGCAAAGTGTTGCTTCAAGACTGAGGCATTTCCACTCCTACCTTCTCTATTGGAAGTAATCCGCTTGAGACTGTAGACACCTCCACATACTTAGGTAGCACCATCTCGTCACCCTGTAATATTGCTGAGATATCACCGAGAATAGCAAAGATACGAGTTGCCTTTGCTAGCCTGAGTCATCTGTCGCATCGAAAAGACGTTCGCTGGTCGCTAAAAATAATGCTTGTGTACGTTCTGTTTCATTTTGTGGTTCGGAAACGTGGCCTGTTCGCAACGAAGACGTCAACAGGTTTCCTCTGTTTGGCCATCGCTGTCTCCACCAATTGGCTAAAATTAAATGGACTGATCGCGTGAGCAACACGACCGTTAGCCGGCGCGTATTCCGGAACGCTCGGGATGCGCGACCAATTGGTCAACTAATCACGGTGCACAGCTTGTGATGGTTAGGTCACGTACTCCGGATGTCATCTGATCGTCTACCGTACCGGACATCATGTACTGAGTCCACCAACAGTTGGGTGAAACCACATGTTTGTCAAGCAACAACGTGATCACTACAAGATGTTAGCGTGAACCTCCTACCTGATGGAAGACTCACTGATCTTGATCATGCTGACGACAAGGTGTTACTGTTTGACGACTTTCAAGAAGCATAAACAATACGACGTTATTTTGCAGCCTGCTAAGTACTTCAGAATGCGCTTTGCAGTTTCAAAGCGTAAAGTGCTCTTGGAAATCCGTTGGGGTTGCGTAGAATTAATGTTGCATAATGAAGTTATGGGGTTTTCTGACGGGTTTGTATATCTGGGAAGCTGCACCGACGGCGGCGGAGGTGTAGACAATGAAATAGAAGCGCGTATCTCTAAGGCTAGGGCGGTATTCGTTAAACTGGGTCATTTATGACAAAAGGGAGGTATCTGTCTGATGCTTAATGGTCACGTATATAAGGTAACAGTGAGGGCTATACTGCTTTACGGCAGCGAAACCTGGTCGTTCAGGGTAGAATACGTAAACCATCATCCGGTATTTGACCTCCGACGTACGCATTCGATCGCTCACATTGGGTGGCACCAACGCGTAAACAACGAAGAGGTCAGTAAGCGGGTACTTAGTAGTGATTGTTAAAAGAGTCCTTTCGTTCGGTTCTCACGTCTGCACAGACATAGATGGTTAGTTCATGTACGAAGGATGCCAGCTAGTCATCTGCCACACCGAGCTCTTTACCGACGTTGCAGCAGCAGTCGCAGCCGACTGGCGTGAGGTGCGATGTGGACAGACGATGACATGGCGTAGAGAAATGAAGTCTTTCACCAAGGAGCTGGCCACTGTAGATCGGGTTCGCATTCAGGGCTAAGGACAGAATCGGTGGCTAGAGACGCTAGGTGAGATGGCGGCTAATTAGGTTCAGTGGCGTGGATGTTGTTGTTCGGCCGAGTTGTCTGCGAAGTGAGTGCACTTAGTAATGCGAGACAATGTAAGCCGTAGGGACTCTCTACTTTCCTTTATAACTTGGTTGTTTGTTTGCAAGGTGTAGGCACCTTGACGCCAAATGTCTGAATCTAGACGTTGCTATTTTTAGTAGTTGGGTCCTCCCTTCTCTCATTCTGTTTCATTTTTTCTTCCAGGCGAGAGTTTTTTCTTTTTTTCTTGATAGTTATATGGTAGTTGGGCATTAGTGAGAACAACTGGTCTATTGTTGTCGATGAAAGTGGTAATGATGACCATGTCATTATCTGGTCGTCTTGAAGTTTTCTACCAACCAGCAGCAACCGCAGAGAATGCACGGTGCAGCAGACACTCGTGTGACCGTTTCACGTCTGACAGAGTGATCTTGAAGTTAAAAACATATTGAGACATCTGCAGCTACATTCGAAGTGTACGCTCGGACGGGTTGATAGCCCTTATTTCGGTCACATATGGTTGGTGCGACACGAGACCACCACGCACACAAGTGTCCTTAGTCAGTATCGGGTTTACCAAAACTGAATACCCTCAGCCGGGATAAACAGCAATCGATTTGAAATCTTGAGAATGCGTCGACACCTAGATCGCATCCGATGGTGATCACAAGAGCCCGCGACTGTAACCAATACCAATGGCAGCAGCCGAAAGAACTGTATCCGTAGCAGCGCTGGAATCAAGTTGAAAGACTCCGGATTACACAAACCAGAACCCGACCGGAGGCAGGCGGACTACTACTAGGAGGACTGTACATAAAATCTACACCTGCTGTCTAGTCTTCGTAGAATTGTCTGATCCGCCTGGGGCACGAATAAAAATGTTTCCTTTTCAGAGACCGGAACTTGATTATGAGCCGGACAGACCGATTTGGTTTCAAGTGTACATAACAAATGTGTCACTAGTTGTCCTTTTAAGTCAAGTGTATATCAAGAAGACATTTGTTCAAATGAAAAACAATTAACTGTTCGAATGTAGACGTAGATATTTTTTAGTGGCTAGGTCCCCTACACTTTCCCTTTTTCCTACTCTTTTCCAATATAAGGTTTTCTTTTTCCTTCGTGGTTATGTGGCAGTTAAGCATCAGTGTGAACCACTGATGTATTGCTGTCTATGATGATGTTGATGATGAAATGTTAGTCGATAGCTGCATGCCGATCGATTCGAAATAAGTAAGAGGAAAGAAAGAGAAAGATTAAAAATAACAACTTTGGATTCACAAACTGGAAAACGAACAAAGGCAAGACGGTGGATGAAACACAACATAAGTAACCGGAATCGTCGGTTTTACATGAGTATTTCAATTGTAAACTTTTTGAAAGTAGCATCATCCCACTTAAATTTCAAAATGTGTTAGCAGTATGGATTACGCAGCAGCGAAGACTCCAGAATGCAGCTGTCTTGAAAACATTCAAAATGGTCTTTTGCCTTTGTAGAATAAAAAAAACTAACGTTACGTACGTTAAATTACATGACCAGTTGGCTATCGTCGTGATGGTCTTGATAGTTGCATAGCAGTGAACAACACTATTTACTCTGAACCAGCAGGACTTACTCTGTTGCTTCCGGTTCGTGATAAAGTGGCTATCAGTTACCGAATGGTAAACTAATCGCAGCAGAAGATTTATTGCACAACTGGCTCGTACTACTTAGTCAACTTTTCGGTCAAATAAAGACCTCTACGCCAAGTCTGAAACGTAGTCCATTTTAGGTGATCACCTTCAGTTGAGATTGTCATTCTTTGCTGAAAGAAACACTCTAAAGAATACCGTTACTTAGCCACTTATAGGAAATGGGTTTGGACACGATTTTACAGCCAGTTACTCAGACACATACAATAATAATAATAATTAGAATAATAATGGTGGCAAAAACAACAACCATATTCAAAAATCTACCAACCATATCCGTGGAAATGAGGAATATATTACATCAAACTCGATAGGTCATGAAACGGAAGACAAGGTGCAGTTAGTGAGTTCGCCCGTACTGGCACACACCGACATACTGTTGATTCAGTCATCCGATCACCTCAAAACAGAAGAAAGTTAAATTCCAACAATCAACGACTAAGGCGCCCCGGAGCAAAACAACGCAACAGATTAATAAGAAGACGATTTTGTTCAGACTCAAATAACAGTTGGCAGAAATACCACTTAGTAACTGAAAACAGCCTTGAACTACGCAATGTTATATGCGTGAGAACCTTATGTAAGCAAAGCAATCAGCCGGTCAAATGACTATCCGTTCAAAGCAGTTAACATAGTCACGACATAGTAACAGACTGACAAACAACTAAACCGTTTAACCAGAGTTAAACTGACCAGAAAAGAGCCTTAGAAAGAAATTTTGGTTGGCTCACCAATATACGTAATCGTTCCACATTGAACCCAACTGTGTTGTAAAGGTGATCAACCAAACGTCCAGGTGTGGCTATGACAATATCCGCGTTGCACTGTGGTGTATTGGAAGCACTAGTTAACAAAAATTAACAGAAGCGTCACACTCACTTGTCCACTAAATCCATCTGCTCTTTCAAAAAACTTTTTTGTCCACACAACAGAGCGACCTGAGAAGAATCTGTTGCGTAAAGCGCTGTTTACCTTCAGATCTGTTCCACTTGTCAAATCTTTGAAGACATTGAATACCTGGGCAGCTAGATCACGTACAGGTACGATCACCAACGCACGGACGAAGGTGTGTGTTCGAACTGCCAAGAGCTTCAGAGAACGAAACCATTGATCAGCAAACATGAATAACATACTTGAACAATGGGGACGGCGTAAGCCAACGTTTTCCCGCTCCCTGTCGGAGCAGAAATGCACAAATCAGAAGGACGGCAAAGAGGCCTTCGCTTTGTCATGCGATACGATCGCAGAATAAGTGGTATAACAGAGTATTGCACTACAAGCCTTCATCGTTCACAAATGAGCGAAACGTTACCAGGAAAAAGCTCCGTGTAACCTAGTTCGATCAACCGAGAACGCATATCATGAGTCAAATCTGTAATATCCTGTATACTTTGACGATTATTCACATCATGGGAAAACATAGTAGCGTTTGTTATCCAAGACGGCAGCACCTCCCGTGGCTTCATGTTGCATATTGTATAATTAAGACCGAAAACCCTACCACATTCCTACCGTACCGGATTTTCCTTCCAATTACGGTAAATCCACCGAGGACCGTATCGTCGTTAATGGCATCTGAAGCATCCACATTGGGTTCGGTGTCCATGGACACTGTAAAGCTTAACACGATCGAAAATCTGATTGGAAATAAGTAAAAACACGGTTTTCAGTTAGCCATTTGATTCATGAAAGAACTGTAAAACATGGAAGCCAACCTCAGTCTATTTCGATTGATAATAACAGACAGTCAGTGGGTTTCCCTTAAAATCTACCACAGCTGATGTTAGTAAACTACAACTTTCATGTCTCCCGCAGGTGCGATACCGACAAGGAATGAACAGCAACCATCAAATATGGCTTTTACAAACATCAATGCGCATTATTGCATGGACCAGAACTAGAACTCCGGACACGTTCCGTTTTTAGGTGGAGCGAAATGAATACCGAATTCTTCCTGGGCGGATCAGTAGCTTCTACGCACTTTTGACCTATACGGCCTGGCATGAACTCGGTACCACCCAGTTCAACTGAACGATTGACTGCCCGCATTCTTTTAACGACTCAAACACTACCCTAATCTTTGTCGTTCCGGTTGTATCTTTTCCAGGCCTCTCTCGTCCATTGCCTAGACCTAGAATGCGAATTAATATTGGTGCCTTCAACGTTCGCACTCCAAA
>JTDE01004288.1:1569-24059 GCA_014338405.1 Paragonimus skrjabini miyazakii
GTTGAGGTGAGCGGCGGCCCGAGCCACAGTACCTTTTGGTCAGGCTCATGGCTGTTGTGATTGATTGATTGATTGATTCACCCAAGACTTATCGGAGTGACTGTCTTCGGACAATATGAAAGTACATACAATGAGAGGCCGAATGTGCTGATTTCTATTACTAATGTTTCTCCGTTTGTTCTCATTGTCCTGTTTTTAACACATCTTGCGTACGTGTTCTCAGAGTAGCTCTGCGTACTTGAGCACATCGAACTCGAACTAGCTGAACAGTAACAATGTTGATTAGCAGACGGTGGTCACGAATCCCGGTCCCAGCTGTCTCGAGTGCTCCGGCCCACGTGTGATCTGCCTAGTGGTACCCAGTTCAAATGTGATTCGGCTCGTCTGTTAGCTCGAAGCTTAATTTCAATCCTTTTTTCCTTTCCAGTGAACCATGCCGGTGGTCCAGGCGACAATCTCGTTCCTTGTCGAAATGCGAGAGTTTCACAATGTGGATTTGTATCATCGAGGGTAGGCAATTTTCAGCTTACTTGGTTTACTCATTGTTTACTTTGCTTAGCTACTATCAAATTCGAACCTACTTCAAAACGAATGGGTCGACACTTATGGGAGCCAACCCTGTTGCGGGGAAACAGGTCGCAACCGTTCTGGTTGAACCTCCGTTGTTGTGGGAGCGCACTAGCACTCGAAGAGTCGTACCTGAGTCCGTACGTGGCAGTTACATTGATCCAGGTTCCAACACTCCGAATCTGGTGCCAGAAAAGGCGTGCAGCAAAACACTGCTGATCATGTATCGAGAAGAGTCGACCAAGTTATGCGACGTATTTGAACAGCGTGTTCTGTTTCCTGTGGATCCGTGCAATTTGGAAGAGTCGTTGATAAAGCACGAGTTATTTTTGTGCGTCGAATTATGGTTTGCGGAAGAAGGGGTTGATGAGTGAGTTGCGATGTTTGTATAAGTTCTCTTCACATGATTTATGATCGGGTGATCTATATTATTTTTATAGGGCAGTTGACTGCATTTTCCATTTTTGGCGATTGTCCGATCACCTACTGGCACTTAGACAGACAAACCTGCGTAAATGCCATGTGTGTAACTTAGGCAATAAAGCTGATGATATCAAAATGGTTTCCTCTCTCAGGTTGTAATTTCACTGGTCATCTTCTGTAAGGCAGTATGTGAGAGTGGTAATTGACGAATTAACCTTTTGTTACAGCGGTTCGATTAACTAACGGGGTACTTTAGAGGCGCCTTCTCTGGCATGAGCCACCTGCTTTGATTGTAAACAGTCTAAGTTGTACGTTTGTTGCGGCGTTTTCTACGACCTTCTTTCGGAAAACCAGTTGACCTTGGAGCCCAACTCGTTAGAAATTAGTACGGCTCCAATCATAATTCTGTCTTTGGCCCCTTAAAAATTGTTAGTACGTGGGTTGACTGTTCCGTAAGTGGCGGTTCTCTAAGATCATTCCTATCTCCAAAAGAGATATCCGATCATCATATGACAACCGCAGAGGTGATAGTTTTGTGTCCATCTCCTCCAAATTAACCACTCTCCTCAGAATACAGTTCCTCAAAATAGTGGGTGGTGTGCAGGTTTATCACACAAATTTCTGCCCTAAATTCGACTTCAATAATTATATTTTTCTTTTCAGTGTGTGCTGTGGCATCTCGGTCAACATACATGTAATTTTTTTGACTTGAGTATTGCGTTAGACGTGTTTGCTTTCAGGACTCTTCTTAGGATGGACTGGGTTGTAGAGGATTTCTTGTGAAGTACGCATGTATGTCGAAAATCTTCTATGCTCAGGCTGCTTTGTGACGTTCCTGAATAGGCTCTCAGAGGCCCCCTTGATCGTAGGGAAGAACTCCTGTAACGTAGAAGGCTGCATGGCATCGCACTTATGGGCATCATCTTTTTATTGATGAACACTGGTAAATTCCCATTTTCATTGTTTAGACACTACTAACGTTTGTTTACGGTTTTTATCCCAAGATTATTTTTCCTGATCACTTGCTTTGAGAAAGAGACGGACTCTAGTTTTGTTTTTGTTGAATTTCACCATGGTTGCATATCTCTACCCCTACTTTGAGTTCGTCTCTGACTCGCGCGCGTTTGGGTTGGGTGTGATGACTTTTCGTTCTGTGCTCATTTCCGAGTTACACTTGTGTTTCCTGATCTTATCGAGATAAGAGATTGGCTATCCTATTAACTCCAATCGATAACGTCCCATCAGAACTTTCGAATCAGGTTGAAATTTTCGATTTAGTTCACTGATTTAGATTGATTTTTTTCCACTACCGCTTGTTATTGTCAGGGTAAGCGACAGCCAGACCCACAGTGTACATGACTTCCGTTCATAGCCAAAAATACCTATTTCCATACCTTGACATCTGTGCTATGAGTCCAGACATCACTTCACCTATACAATCATTGGTAAAGAACGTACAAATCTGAATCAGAAATATGACAATGCTGTTTGGGTCTTCAGTAGGTCAACGGTGGCCACGCCAATTGTTGATCACGTTGTGACGTGTTCAATTTCCAACTACTTCTATTACTCTTGTCTGCATTTGACAGTTTGACAATATCCAACTCTTCTGTCACCTAATATGCCATATGACAGCAAGCGTCTTGTGACTGATAGACAGTAACTTTTAGTGCATATGTAACTGGGTGTTGCATCAAAGCTTAGCAAAGTTATAGCAACTAAATCCTTTGACTATTTACAGTAATTACTGGTAGTAAGTGGTTGATCACCACTCGCGTTTAATCACAGTTTTCGCACTCGCCCTTCGTAGGTGCTCACCTCGGGTAGCTTATTCTGCACCATTTATTCAGCACCTGTCGTTTGCGTCTGCCGAAAGAATAATCGGCAATAAATTGTTTGCTTTTTGTTTGCACCTGTTTTCCTATCATTGAGTCCCCTCTCCCTTATCAGATTGTCCTGTCTGAATATTTTGAGTTATCATTTACCCTACCATGCTAGACACTAATTGTGTTTCACCCCCCTTTGTCTATACCCTGTGAACTTATATAGGTCAAATGTTCTGCACTTACTGGAGAAGGTGCACGAGCGGCAACTGCGTGTCCACTTTTCCCCGACGCGAGGTTTACATCATCATTTTGACGTATTCTTCGATTATTTTCATTTGTGTGCTGTGGAAATGGCCATTCACGGGGCTCTGACCAATATTACGCCTAGCGTAATCAGGTAAGATTCAGGATAATATCGTTACGTAGTCAATAATTCGGCTTGCGTAATCAATACACCTATTATTTGTGCCTTCCGATTTGCCAGACATACAGTGAGCAGTGACTTTTCCCCTATTCTATTTGGTACTCGACAGATTTCCACAATTCCTTGTCATACATTTCATCTGGACGGTGACTTCCAATTTCAGTTGAAGCACCTTTCACTGTTTGGTGTTGATATCAGGATGTTCCGTTTCAAGTCATTCTTGATTGAATTAACGTAAAAATACATTCCTGTTGCATGAGACTTATTCATTTGCAGTTAGGTACTGTGTTCTTCGCCAGTGGAATTTGCGAATTTGACGTCAGTCAGTCTGTCATGGATTTTGTAATTTATCACCTTCATCAGAACGAGGTGAAGACACATGTTACATAGCAATATTTGGGATGAATTAAGTGGGTCAGTTTGGTGGCCTATTTTGATGAGTTGTCTGACAATCGACGATGTGAGATTTCGAGCAGCGAGTTTTCCGGTTCGAGATTAGTGTGCCGTTAGTTGCTTTAACCATTTCGGAACGTATTCTGTCACCTGCTGAGATTATTGTCAGTCACATCACTTCAACTGCAGATGAACTGGTGGACAACGTGAGAAATATAGTAGTTAGGCAAACTGCTTTCGGGATTTCGTAGAACTGGTCCTTTAATGGTTTGCACCAAGCGTCACTAGGCAGACGCACACATGCGAGTTGAGGCAGATGTCATTTTGTGTTTGATGTCATTTGCCAGATGATTCTTTGAACCAAAAGTAACATTAATCTGTTGTTGATACAAAGCTGCAGTAGGACTTATCTGTTAATAACGAGATATTTTTTCCTTTATGACGTGAATGTGAATTTTCTGAATCATTACCGAATACCTTGTATCACAAAATCATTCTGTTGTTGTACTGCTTTATTGCTTTGGGAAAAGGAAAAATTCTTCTTTTACAGTCAAGTGTGCAAGACGGGATTTGATTTGCTTCGTGAAACACTTTGCATAGACGCCAAAGACGGGTTTCATGGTAACTACTACGCCTTGGAAACAAATGAACAATTAAGCTATCAGCGAGAGATACAGAGCATCTGCGGAACACCTTCCTTGCGATTTTCTTTGGTTCACTGCCGAACACGTGAACTACGATCACTTGTGTGGTACTCACCTTACGTCACTCTAAATCCCCACTTACTGATGGACATTTCGAATATACCTATTATTTATATAAATTTGAATCTCTATAGACCGTATATCAAACTTAAAGTTTGTGTACATACCCAGGGTTAACAGGTATGTGGCTGGGATCCCACTTCCAGGTGAACGATTTGAGGTGATTATTAGTTTGTTTACCTAGCACAACTTTAGACAAGGAGGGTTCGCAAAAGCTAGCGGCTCATAATCTCGAAATCTAAGTTGTCTTTTGCTATCTGTAAACGTCTGCAGCGGCAACAGTACTAGGCAAAGAAAGATAAAAACTTGCAGCTTCGTTCAGTCGTTCGGTCTGTCAGAGTGAAGTTCGAGAAACAATAAGTGTTTCTGGTTTAATACCCTGCCGTTGATCGCACAGGATCAAAGTCAGTTACAATGCTGTCCTCATTTTCCTTTGACGTAATGCCTTCTTTATTCTCATTTGCCAAGTTACCTCCGAACCATTCTACGTCATTCGCTGTTCCGATTTCTACTTCTCTTCTAAGATAGATTATATACACGTACATCTGTTGCAAACGTGCTTTAGTTAACTCTCCACTATTGATAACCTGTGCGTTAGATTTGATCACTAGCATGCAGCTTGTCGCCTGTTTGATTTGTGTTTCCATTGATTTTTCGGTTTAGTCCGCCGAAACAATCTCCACGCGCCACGCCAATACAACATTCGGTTTCTCAACTAAATTTAACGCAACAGTCGTGGCACAGCATCCTGTTCAGCATGCGCAACCACGTAAGTATGCACACGTTTCCAGTGTCTTGCTCATCATCATCTGATCACTTAGCAGCGCATCGGAAGTTTGTGCTTGATTGTCGGTTTAGTGGTGAAAGCTCAATGTGGGCGGTACTATTGACCCTTGGTTTACCTTGCCTTATATGTATCGTTGTGTGCGTGCGTACCGTTTTGTGTCAATATTTTGCGATGTTGCTGTTTTGACTTCATCTGTTTCCTTTTTTTCTTCTCAGATTGCCTTATGGTTTGCTTGCGTATTTTAACGCACGTTTTTAACCGCCAGTTGGACGTAGCTGTTCTGTGTCGTCAACAGTTTTGATGGTGAAAGCGATGTAAGAAAAATTGTCGCTAAGGGTGGGCACATGAATGAATTCAATTTTTTTTACAGACTTTTTGCTATTGATAAGCGGCTTGGTAGATTTTCTAATTTGAAAAACACCCAGTGATAAAAACCCTGGGCTTCGGCTAGGCTAGAACCGGCGACAGAAATAGAATGCCATAGCGCTGCAAGTGTTCCGCCAGGTGTTCTACTAAACCACACTGAGTGGTCAGCTATTTGGATCATTTAGTGGATTCTGTCGTGAACTGCTTGAAAAATGCTATCAGGATAGTCAGTTCCGTAGATCATTCGATGGATTCCATATGTGATATGAAATTTTCGAGTTTCCGACGTGGCATCACAGTCCAGATAACGAGGCAATTGTCGCTTCTTGGCATTCTCTCTCTGTCGTTATTTCGAGTCCAGCTGAAGCCCAGATTGTTCACAATTTGGTCTCTTGTAAATAGTTTGCACATTTTAGTATGCTGTCGATTGCTACACGTTATCATGTGTCCCTGTTCCCCACCGATAATACAAACACTCTCAGTCAGTATATGGCACTTTGCAACCCCTCATAACAAGTTGATAGCTTTCCTGGCTTGCGACGTCGTCCTTGTCTGACCATCTTATGGTTTTGTCCCAGAGTTTATGATGCTACAGGCGTTACTACTGTTCATAGACTCTGCTCCACTAGGTCGTTCCTTGCTGATAACAGAGTGATTTTGTCGAACACTGTTGACGCTGCTCAGTACAACGCGGGGTTGTTTTGTTACTTGCCGCCAATTGTATGGGAATGACGAAACTGCTTAGTGTGACTGACATCACGTGATTAGCTCACTTATTCATTTGAACCAAAATACCTACTCTATACTCTCACCGATGTCTAACTGAAAAGTTGTGTTTGCAGTTCATTTATCAGAAAGTGTAGTCAGAGAATCGAGTTAATCGTCAAATAAATACTGTCAAGTTGTTCAAACTTAGATAGTCATTGGGGACTTAACCATACTATCTTATTGTTAATCTTCGATGTGGCTGTTTACAGTTGTAAGCCAATTAGAATTATTATTAACAGTTGAATTGCCATTCATACGGTTCATTGGCTGTAATCTAACTCAGCTCGTAGGTTTGAACAATCTGCCAACCTACATGTAACTCGGTGTGATACATGACAGTAAATACTTTATGATGCAGAACAGCTCACAGGATGGTCACGAGTTTCGTGGGTTGTACACAAAAGACAAGAAAGTTGCCGTTTCTTCATGGGTAATCACCGTCGATTCCGGCAGATCAACACCGTTAAGCCATTACAAACCGTCATCTATAATTTAGGCTTGATAACCTTCATTGTATCGCTAAAGTACACACGTTTGGCTCCATGTCTGATGATGTAAAAACGACCATCATTATGGTCGACTGTTGGTGGATATGCACGTTCAACAACCGTGCATGCGTGAGAAGCAGTCCTAGTGTAGATATAAAGGATGCACAAAGGTTAGACTTAATTTGCTAGCGCCCTTTATCTGCATCCAAACATTCAACATCAAACTGCTTACACTTTGTACACAAATAACAGTATTTCACAAAGCGCTTGTTTTTCCACAGCTTTCATCGCTTCGCTTCAATCTTTGTTTGAAACAGTCCGTTCCCTTAATAACATTGAATAAAATATTGGCAAAATGTAAATCACATGATGCTCACTGGAGTAACAGTTCGTACATTCTGATCACACATGGACATGTAACTAATTTTAAACGAGTCAAAATTTCACAGGATGGAAGTTATGGTTTTAGGGATTAAATGGACGGACATAAAAGCTGAAAATCAAAATTGTGGAATTACCGACTACCAGGATAATCGCACTCTCAACACAGATTGATTTTGAACGCACAGGAGGTGGAGACTGTGACGTTGGTTAGTCAGAACCTCAGCAAACTGGAGTCTGCGTTTCCGGTTGCTTCGAAAAATCGAGAATGCGGCGGGAACTTTGACTCTGTGTCCTGTTCGGGGTGTATGCCTTGCAGTTGATGATGCTGAGTGCCGTCTGTCGGCGCCTGTATAGATGCGTTTAGATGCGTATAGATGGCGTTTCTAATTGAGTTTCTGGCAATTTGTGAACATGCTGCTTGACGCGAGCTGCTGGTTTTCGATTTGTCCTCTGTACATAGCTCATACTGCAGCTACACGGACACTTGTATACACAGTGGAATGTGACGGACGTAGACTGTTTGTTCGTAACCTGGGAGACTAGTAGAGTTCTGGTTCGCCGTACTATGCACAGTTTTGCAGCGTTGTAAGCCATGGATACAGCGACTGTTAGGCGCTTCCCCGTCATTGTTGACCAGCTGTCCCCTAGAAACGGGAGTTCCGAATACACCGCCCTCTTCGGTTCCGTCGTTATTTTCACTTTCAAGATAATAGCTTTGTTGTACTTCCTATTAAATTGCAAGGGGTATCCGTTGGCTTGCAGAGTGTCAGTCAGTAAGCCTAATTTTAACTGTGAGTTCTCTTTGGTGCGAATCCTCCATATTCTGTAAGAAAGCGTCCTTACCAGACTTCTCTTATACTGCACCGGACAGAAGCTTCCGAAATGAATATACTGTCCTGTGGACTTCTGACTCGTTTAAAATTAGTTAAACGTCCATGTGTGATCAGAATGTACAAAATGTTACTTCGAAGAACACCACATGATCTACATCTTCTTGTTTTATTCAGATTCAGCCTTTATTATCATTTCATAGGTAACTCAATTGAACACAAACAACCTTTACGTCAGTGCATCCGACTAATTGCCATCTTCTCTGTCGTCCCGAGGCTCTAATTGTGTTGGTCATAAGGTCCTATCCCAGGAGACGAATGCAATAGACAGTAGTCGAATCATGTGCTTCAGCTTCAGCGTCACCAAGCATTCTCAGGGAGTGGTATTAAAATCATAGATCAGCAACGCTGAATCACATCACGCATCATCCTCCGAATTTGAGAGAGTATTCGGCGACCTACCTACTGGAGAGTGGGGATATTAAAAACGCCAATGTTTGCCAGTTTTCTCGGTCTTAGAAAACAATTGTCACCAGAAGACAGAAAGAGTAGCAAAATTGTAGGCTGAATAATGAACAGGTGACACCGACTAACGAATTGCCCAAATCGAGTTGAGTCGGAGAACTTAACGAACATTGGAGATAGACCAGAACACCTATGGAAGCCTGCTGCGATGATGTAGTTTCTGAAAGAGCTGTGCACTTGCGACAGGACTGGATTTCTGTCACTTCTATTTACCATATGAATAAATATTGCTAGTTTATTTCTGACCCTAAATTTGACAACGACCATCAGGAACTTAAACGGAAGATCGCACAAAAACCTTGAACATCATGCAGTTGAACAATCAAAGTAGGTCTCGCGACCCTATTTATGTGTGGTTAGCTGAATGTTATTTCGCTTGATTCGCGGCTGTATTAACAGTAAAGTTGGTGCAAGCGAAACCACGTATGAAAGTGATGGTTAACTTATCGCCAGCTAGTCGCTTTGACTTGACGAGGTTGAGTATTTTGAGGAACAGTTCGGTTGGCGTCAGCCGGACCATATAAAAGACGGAACCTGAATGGACAGTTGCTGTGCTCCAGATGGTCCTCTATCGGAATTAGAAGTGATCCTATAGCTTAAGTTACTGTAACGTAACAAGGTTGCAGGTCCAGATCTCCTCCGTCCTTCTATTTTCAAAGAAGGTGGAACGAAGTTAATGTCAGAACTGACAAAACTTCTTCAGTGGTTTTCGAAAATTGAAGAGGTATCTTGGTGTTTTTTATTGCAGTTAATCCACTTGAGATTGTTGACACTTCCACGTACTTGAAGAGCACTATGTCGTCGGTCTGTAGTATTGCTTATGAGATGCCAGTATGTATAGCAAATATACTAGTTGTCTACATCATCTGTGACGTCAAAACGATGCTCTGTTGTCGTCGAAAGGAAGGATATGTAATGCTTGTATGCGTTCTGTTTTGTACTATATTTCGGCAGCGTGATCTGTTCGCGACGAAGATGTCAACAGATGTGCTGTATTTGACCAACTTTGTCTCTGCCCATTTGGTCCCATCAAGTGACATGATGGCGTGAGCAGTACAGCCGTTTGCCGCTGCATATTCCAGAGAGCTCGGATACGCGGTCGAATTGCCAAGCGGAAAAACCGCACAGACTGCGAGAGTTAGTTAATTCACTTCGTACGCCGTCTGGGCGTTTTCCGCACCAAACATTAGTTAGTGAAACCACCGGCAGTTCGGCAAGGTCGCAGGGCGTTATCACGAAGCGAGAAAACCCTGATTATTTCGTTGAGCAAAGTTGACAGTGATGTCTGCTCGATTGCCTTCCTCTTGGTCACTGAGCTCGTTGGTTTGGAACGCTGTCCGAGATGGCAACCTACCGCAATTAATAGCGTGTCTGTATCCAGTATTTTTCTGGTAATTTTATTTGTCCTTATCCATCCATTTTGTCGTTTTTTAAATGGTTTTCTTTTGAGATATTCAACGTCATTGTTGTGATGAGCAGCGGCTTGAGCTGTAATACCTACTCGTCAGGCTCACGGTCATCGTGACTGAATGAATACAGTAGTTAACTTGGTGTTAATTGTTCTCACTTGCCTGCTTCAAGTCATCAGTTGTCCACATAGCACCATGCACCAGTCGACTTCGGCATCGGCCTGGAGAGCTGGACGTTACACAGTGTAATTTTTCATTATCAGCACATGGTCTGACCACCCGAGACCATAACCTTAGAATGCGAACCTAATTCACAAGGCTTTTGCCACGGGTCGATAGGATGGTTGACATTTAAAGGTATAGATCGTTCATTGTGCAGTATTTCTCGCTGTGTGATCTCTCAGGCCATGTTTCCCTCGTGGGTTGATTTTTTAACCTCAGTGTTTTCAGCTCACCTGTACTCCCACATAGACTTGCCATACGGGGTTGCATATGGGTCAGTTCCCCTCAGATTAACTGATAAGAACACTCGTGGTCACACGAGCTTTAGCTCACTAGCCTAAACGGTTTAAAACATGGAGGTTTTATTGAACTTCGCTGCCCCACAAAACCGGTTGGAATCATCTAGCGAAGCTTTCTTCTATTCCCGCACATATTGGGTCGTACCAATCTTTGCTTGCTGTGTGTCTGCAGTAGAAATGACTGACTTACCGTTTGTATCACATTACCGTGGCAAAAAGATATGGTGACACATTTAAACATTTTTCCCATTCCTATTTCAACCGCATAATTTAAACCATCAATTATGCATGACTAGCTTTCGGATAGTTGTGAACAGTGGTGGTGTTGTTCGTAGCTCGGGTTGATGGTTTTGGTATTTTCATGTTCGCCGAGCTTGGCATTTAGGTTGCAAACGTTTCATTACCAATCTCCACGCTCAAAAACATATACGCTAAAACAATTACGCACTGGTGATGTCACCTCGCTTGGTGATGAAACGTTTGCAACCTAAATGCCAAGCTCGGCGAACATGCCAATACCAAAATGCATGACTAGCTTATTGAACCGAAAATACCAGTTGTACGTGACACATATTGCTATGCATCGATGTATGTTCCATCCCAGCGTTACTGTTTGCTTCAGTACAGTTTGCGGATGATGATTTGGACTGTACGATTTGATAAGTATACGTTTCGCGAATTTCATCATCCTTGGTTTTTGGTTCTAAAACAATACGATGAACAACTTATCTGTGCCAATTACACAAACTGTCCCTGTGATACGTTTTGTAAGCGAGACGTTTAATTCTGAGCTTGGCGCTGTGATATCAATGTTCACTACGATAGTGGATGCTCTAGCGCTCAGTATTGCTACCGGTTACATGTTTATGAGTCAGATCCTGGTTTTCCGTTACTATTTCCTTCTAAATTCGGTGGCGTTCATCCCGTATGAATCTCGTTAGATATTGCCAAACACATTTCTGTGTTGATTCTGAAACCATAGCTCGAGTCTATTCCAATCGAATATCTCGGTTGCTCTGTTCATTTAAGAATTGCTAATTTAACATTGTTAGACAAACAGGTACAAAATACTACTGTAAACAAGTCAAAATGATGTGCCAAAATTGTAATACAAACAAATATCAGTATATTCGATTTCTGATGAAAGATATATTTTTAGTGATAAATGGATTGAGAATAACACAACGTTATGAGCAAGTTGTAGTACTCTACGTTTCAACCACCTCGGGTGGCCTTCCTCAGGAGTGTAGTTTTGTTACACGGAAATGAGCTATGTACAGCATAGTCTGCACATTTTATTTTGGCAGTAAAACGGAGTAAACTATCATCCAGCTGGTTAATTTGATGTACAGTGAGATCACTCTAAATACAAGAAATGGAAAGCAGATTTTGGTTGCAGACTTGTTAATACAAAGGCCGTTGGTTACCAAAAACTGTGGAGAGAAAGACTGTGGTTCTCGTTAGTTGTTTTCGACTCTTTACAGGGGAAAAAAGACAAACAGCGAAGTCAATACTTTTCAAGCATTTAAACTGATATCTCCTCGTGTGTGTTAACATTAAGTATGGGCTGATTCAATGGAAACCAAGAGACAGTATTAGTTAAACCAATTTACAAACTCTGACTAGACTGTGAGCGTTTATTTATGCCTTTTAAAGTAATTTAATTCTGGCAGTACTTAACTTATGTAGGGCCCTAAGTCACCTAGCAGCTGGCACCATGTTGTACAGACCGAAAACTTTCAACTCGTCGCCTCACGTATTCGGAGCGACCATTTCGCTGGTGTTTTTCTCTCTCTTGTGAATGTATGTGTGTGGCGTTTCCATCGTTTCTTGGTGTAAAAGATATTTTGCTACACGGCTTCCGGAGCTGCTTGTTGGTTCGTTGTTGTCAGGCTACTGCCACTCATACAGGGCAGTTTCGTTAACGGGAGCTTGAATACGCGATCTTTACAGTTCTTATTGTCACAGAAATATTGTGGTCTTGAGTTGTGAACTATACATATATGTATATAAAACGGCTGAATGTTCAAAAGAGTATAAGTGTACAACTAGGCCAGTTAAAAACAGACTAACTTAACAAAACAGACCAAATATTACCAGTATTTTCTTAAAAGTGTGATAGGAATCCTATCGATAAAATTTCTGTTTGCTGGCAAAATGTCCATACTACACTGTGAAAATTCGGTCGATTATTGGCATATTCGTAGACCTGAAAGTGTTTAAGAACTTAACATTGGATCTCTTGCATTTAGCCCTATAGTAAATTTCAACCTGTGCACCGTAAGCTACACGTCGGCTTGCGTTGCTCATCCCTTCTCCACTTCTTTGAAAAATTAGTTCACAGTTATAGGACCCCGACAAATGTTTTGTGGGAAACTGTCATGGACAGTGGTATTGACTGTTCTCCTTTCCTGTTTGTTTACAGCTCTTTTTTTAACTTTCAAAACGTAGTTCAGCCACCTACTCCTCCTTCTCTGTACGTGAGTGAATTGGCCAAATATTCCGACGTATTGCTTTCTAACTGTCGTGGTGAACTTGTTGAGGATTTTCCTTCGATGTACATTTCGTGTTCATTCTGGCAGGGCTTTTCCATAGAACTTGTCAACCGATCTCTCATTCATAATATTCCCAGTGTCAGGTTGTTTTATTTTCGATCTCGAAGGCCAACGTTATTATAATTGTTTTGCCCTCTGTTATCTGCTTCCTGATGCGATTCCTAGGTCTCCCGCCAAATATCTGGAATTCCTTTGATCTCATAATTTCACTTCCTGTGACAACAATTTTCAGGAGGATAGTGACTATAATTCTCTACCGTCTGTCGCAGAGTCCTATCCATATCTTTCCTCCGTTGTTTGTTTGAGTTTTACAACACTGATTGTGCTTTTCACCTATAACGTTCTGTTCGTCTTTGGTAATCACGCATTCACGTGTGATGAAGTTTACTGTACAAGCCCGACCAACGTTATCGTTTCCAGCAATTCAGCAAAGTTGAAAAAAATTCTCAGACAAAATCCTTCTTTGTTCAGCTTATCCTCCCTTGTTAAAATTAAAGAAAGCAGGCACTATAGCCGAAACCATATTTATGGTGGTCTCAATTTCCATGACATTTTATTAAGTTTTCCAACCGCCAAAACCGTTAGGTATACAGTGGATAGCTTAGAATAGTTCAAAAAATAAGTAACTCGCTTGAATGCCATGATTGCAGGAGCGTACCTTACCGAAACACCGGTTATTGTCTGTTCAACTGAACAACCACCCGTTCAAGTGCCCTCCTTGCCCAAATATAATTCGGTGTACTGCTCATTATGCTTTTGAGGCATCGTACATTGGCTGCATGCGGAAACGCTTGTTAGTGTAGATGAACAAACACTTGCTGAAATGGTTATTGAACACCGAGGCGGTACTCTCTCAACATGATCCTTAAGCACGTGTTGGACTTTGACCACACCTTCATTTCGTGCTAACAACCGACAGAGATACGTGTTCTGGTGTTGAAACTCAAATCATCTTTTTATGTTCTTACTAATTCGTTACAGATTTGTTCTTGCCTTGACACGCAATTGCTTCGACCCTGTTAATTGTATGATAACCCATTTCATAACCTATTCGAAGTCATTTTTGTTTTACTGTTTTTGCAGCATGGAGACTAATTGAAATGTTAAGAAATTTATGATTACTTCTTACTTCACCTGTATCGTTCGTTTTGTTCAAGTTCATCAGGGAAAACAGTGTTTCACCTTTTAAAGGTCCTTAATTCGTTTCCGTCCTGAGTGTGCCCGAAACGTGCTCTGTTATTTGAACGTATGGCGCCATATAGCTACTTATCACTGACCTACCCTACCCATTTATTGGTTGACTGCAATTCACTTTCGAAGAAGTTATGTAATCAACTTTTTATCAGTAAATTCCTACGGCGGTAGATGTACGCTCATATTAAACATTCACCTTTTAGGTTCATGATATTCTTCTTTATTTCACTTGGTTGATTACTTGTTGTGGAAACACGAACGTTCGAATGGGAACCAATAGGACGCCATATGCTGACTTCATTCAAAGAGTCGTGACCGTGCACTGTTGTAACGACTTTCAAAAGATATGCGTTATCACATGCGTTGTGATTATTTTTCTAATTCGGTGCTGCTATATCATCCACTAATTATTGCCATTACTTCGAATTATTTTCTGGTGACACATCATTTTAACGTACTCAATTTCTACTCCACTAATAGCTGGCATCCTGTGTATACGCGTCAATCGCCAACGTGAGCCACTACCCTCTGTTTTTGTTACACGTTATTTTATTGTTCAAGTTGGTTTGAATTGGATCAACTAACAGTCATAATTCATGTCTTGGTTTGTCGGACTCATTTGTGCACACATCTCATCGTAGGTGGCTTACGTTGAACCGATTGTGAGTTCGTCCGATCGTCTGTATACTACATAGGAGTATGAGTAGAATGGGGCAAATCAACAATCTGCGGCCAATGTAACTTTGTTTTGCTTACGTGAACAGGTAGGGATGTGCCCTTGACACTGTGCGAATGTGTGTATGTATGTTTCGGTTCGTCAAACACTCTCAAAGTGATCAGGTGCCTTACTGATGCCTTTCGTTAATTCTCTGTGTTTGGGCATGGTGTTTCTGTTGCTGGTTCGAATCCAGCTGCAGTCCTGACTACAATTGGGTGTCATCCAAAAACTCTCAAAATAAGGAGGCACCTTACTGATGCCTTTCGTCAGTTCTTCTAGGTATCGGTTAAATCACATATCCAGTTGTCAAATCTACAGACTGTATGGCACACGATAGGAATTCACAGAGTGGATTTTCGTCTAGCTTGTTAGTGTTGGTTTACGTTTACAAACCATGTACACGTTGGTCCGAAAAACTGCAAGACTTCGGGTGACTTGCGCAATAAAAAAGCAGGAATGTACACAAATTGTATAGCTGAGGAAACGTTGGATACATAATATTATACGTTACTGCCAATCGTTCATAAGAAGCATTCATCGTTTATCAAAGTGGCGGTTCACTTTCATGCAGTTGAACGTACTTCTGCACATTCATATACACTGTCGTACCAGTATGTTCCCGTACTGTGGATAGCTTACATGACCGTCTTTCCGATCACATCTTGCCGTCTTCATTTATCGCCATCGGAATAATATGTGTATCCTGATATCTTCCAACGGCAGGCCTGTTCCTTAATAAATGAAGCGGACGAAGTTAAATTGCTTCAAAAGGCGATAGGTGCTTAATGCGCCTAGCTAGTTTGGAGCCTATTTCATTAGCTCTGACGTGTTGACTTCGTGCCTCTCCAAAGCCGATCATTACTGCAATGAAACGAATTCATGAGATCCGAGTGCATTCTGGATATCCGTGTCGTGTTTCAGTACTAACGAAAGTAATAGTAAACGACGACGGTCGTTGATTATGTGACACTGTGCTTGATCTCCGTGACAGCGGGTCGCGGTGGTTTGGACTGACTAATCCCGGTTGGGAGTGTAGCGGAGTAATGGTGATCGATTTTAGATCACTCCTCATCTGATGTGTTATTCAGAACACTGGTAAAGTGTCGTTTGGATTAACGAAGGAGTTATTAGAAAACCGCTATCTGTATCATAGTCAGCAAACTGAAAGGTTGTGGAGACATTGCAGCAACACACATTAGCCAGATATTAAAAGATTTTTTAACATCAGAGGGAATTTGAATAGTACCCCGGTCACGGTAACGCTGGAAGCCTGTCCAAACAGGGGTGTATATTCCTTGTTGCTTAGAACGAAATGTTCCACTGTCATCTCGGGAATTCTGTGAAAACAAAGATAAAATCTGTAGCTTTCGTTGATGCCATTGAAACAGTAACCAACTACTTAACTGCGGTTGTTAGAATCTGCCATTTGTAGGACATTACTTCCTGTTTGAAAAAAACATATTTCGTCATTTAAATATGTTCATTACATGCATGCATTTATTATCAGTCAGTGTACCTACGAATGGTTAACATCTATAATTACATATTTTCACCCCGTTACGGAAACCAGCCAGAATGTACAACACTGCGTAGTCTACAACAGACTTGGGGCAATTAAGTCATCTAGCATGCTCTAGAGCGTAGTGGCGGTCCTGTTTTGATTAGGCAAGCTGATATACCTGCTCATTGTTGGTCGATAGCTAGACCTTTGAACAGACGTTGACGTCAAACACCACTTCGCTTTCCATTCACTGTTTTTTTGTTACTCTGATGCACCGCGGTTGTTGTGTTCGATTTTTGTACACTGTTTTCAGTGTCCTCTCACAACGCCTCGTGCATTTAGTTTACTGCAGCTCATTTACGTTTTGGATATTTGTGCGTATGTGAATCACCCGGCCCACTCAGGGTTACTCACTTTCTTTCAGTGTAACGACAACAACAAATCAGTGTTGCTTGGTGATGACAATCTGGAATCGCCATTAATATTCCGTGGTGACCTAGGCCAAATCACACTGAGTGCATGAACTCGTGTCCGTTGTGCGATGTGATTAATCGGAGTGTTGTGGACAGATGATTTTGGACACAGGCATACTTGTACGCGCGCCTTTTCCACTGTCTTATCCACACTAAAGTGTTTGCGTGTGCTTATACACTGTCGCCGCGCTGAGCAGCTCACTAAAACTATCCAGCCCTATTCTCCAATCATTGTTTCGTAATGGTTGACAGGCTTCGTTTCCTGATCAGCCTGTCGCAGCATCTAAAGCCAAAGAACGCCTGCACACTCACCACAAATGGCTTGCGCTGCATCACTTGCGGTTTTAATCACACACCCTATATCCGGTGTAAACCCGAGAGAACAATAGTGAGAGGCATATGAGTGGAGACCTTCTTTAGTGCTAGCTAGCCAATGTGATACTGTTATCTTTCTGAAACAAAGGTAGTGGGACTCTTCAATCACAAAGTCTGAGCTAAGAAGATAGGAAATATTAAGAACTTAAGGCAGAAAGAGTGGATGTTAATGTACTTTGTATAGGATCAGGAAAATAAATGTTTCCATCTTTTAACTAAGAAACCAAAACAGGATATACCATGCCAACGAAACTGAGTAGATTAACTGGTACAAATTATTATGAGCTTGTACAAGTAGGCGACAAAACGATGTGGGTAGTTGTTTGGTAGAGATGTATCTATGTGAGCAAATTAAAGCAATAGACATAATAGTTAACGAACGTTAGAAAACCAGATATATGGTGATTGGCTGCGTTTTTCTCAAGTATGTTGGTCCAATACTGCGATTCAATCTCTTCCGGTGTGTATGCGACTCGGAAAATAACTTACAAAAGGGAGGATAAGATCCTACAGCATGATGCAGTTCTTCTTCGGTGATACCATTACACGTGCTTCAAAATCCTCGAGCCTGCTGTATATTCACTATGATCTGTATTGCCTTTATCTTAACACTCGCACAACACTGATAACATCAATATCCCCTACTGTTTTAAAGACGAGGCTGCACAGTTTCCTTCTGGTGATGGTTGCTAAACACCTGAACGTAATCTATTGACGGTTCACTGTCGTTCGGACCAGATGTTTCCCAGTACGGTCGGGCCGTGTATCTCACGGCTTTGAACGGTGTGGATCATGACTTGCAATCGATCGATGCAAGTACGTGGAACCGTCGGACTGCTGCCTGTCCCAGTAGCATTCGGCCACCAAAGCGCTCAGCAGACATTGTGAGGGGCGATGCTGATTTGCCGGCACATTCTGTATGTCAGCGATCGAAGCTGGCTCAGCACGGATCCGATGTTATTACTTATTCTCGTCTTTCCTCCGACTTTCCCAGTTTGGTCCGGGAAGTCAATTAGGGGACATGGAACCCATGTTCGCCAATTGACTTGTTTATCACATGCCGAACAAGCGCCCGATTTTCGATTAGAAGGCACTTTACTGCGGCTTCCGGGCTCAGCTGATAAGGCACCTGCCACGTCAAGCCATGTTGTTTCTATCGCTGCTTCGAATCCAGCCGAACTCCAGAGTTTTCGCAATTGGGTCTCTTTTAAATTATCGAATCTACCAAACTGCCCATCAGTAGTAGGATGAAAGCTTATTGGAAAACGTGGCGTGGCCGTTTAGAAGGCGGTAAGGTTTCATTGTGAAGGGTCATGTTCTCCAACGTCACAAAGTATAGTTCTGGTGTGATTTCATATTAGGTTACTGTTGCGATTTCTTTTCAGGGACAGTCTCTGCGGACACTGTCCAACACAATCTCTCATTCGCAAACGGCTGGTCTCAGTGATCACCAGCTAAGTGGTGGACAGCTGTTGCGACCTAGTTGGGTCTCCTCAGCACCACGCACGCCGGAGAATCTAACCCACGACCCGCGAATGAGTGGTAGGTTGTAGTCCGAGCACTTATCCACTAGACCACGGGGTCACGGTCATTAGCAGTTCAGGATTGATCAAGCTATTGGCTTCATCATCTACGGTGTTTGATTGTTACCGTCAGTTGTATAAAATGAGGAGACTTGTATGTTCTACGTGTTATTTACGAAATGTACTGTGCAATAGATAAGGCTATAAAAGGAACTAATTCAAATGTTTGTGATGCAGTGTACAATCCGATACTTGTGCGCATTATTTACGCATTTTTCCATTAGTCGTCTGCTCTGTTCCCGTTTCGTGTTGCTGTTTTTCACTGGCTACAGTCGCGTTAGATTTTGTCAACTGGATGTGCATTCGTTCCACCACAGACTGCGTGTAACAATTTTGCTAATTTTTTGGTCGTGCATTTGAATCGAACATAACATATTGCGCGGTAAATTGCACGTGGTTGTAATTTTTTAAACGTTCTTTTGCTACTCCCAATGAAATGAAACAAATTCGATCAGTGTCTGAAGTCTATTAATAACTTACCTGCAAATTATTGGCTCACCGATTTGTTGATGGACACGAATACACACCAGATCCGACAGTTACATTATGAGACTGTGGAGCAGCAAACTGAGGAGAAGATTGGTAATCGGAAACTTCCGTGATTAGGACTCGTGACACCCTAATAGATGTCTTTTCTCTAAACTAGTGTCTCTTTGAAGTTTTGTCCGAGTATCGCCCATTACATCTTTTCTATTGACCTACACCTTCAGATTTAATCCGAAGGCGAGTTCGATTCAGTGCACCGTACAACTCAGTGTAGTACATCTCACAATCTAAACTCGCTCTTCTGGTCAAATCACGTGTCGTACCTGTAGTAGCGGATTAGTCCCTGAGTCCCATTTTTCAGGATCAGTGGATCAACACTTGACCCTTATTGCATTTTCTGTAGTAGCTATAACATTATTCTGCACACGGAAGGTTTTTTGAAGTGTAACCTAATTGCTTCCAACACACATTTGATGTTTCGGATTGTGGAGAATTTGTGCTTCAATCACTTTACGCTGTACCCAACTGACTTCTGTGTGCTGCTATCTACAGAATTCATGCGTGTTTGACCGTAGCAGTTTTTGTAAACTCCGCGACAAAATGTGTTTATGTTGCCACGGAAAATCACACCACCCCTGTAGAACTTGAATTGTCCGCCTGTTGAAGTATACAGACAGCTCTTTTTCTATTGTTTACACTCACATGAAATCAAAAGATGGTTGAAAAACTCTTTATTACAGAATGGAATGTCTGTTTTGATTGAGGAAGAAGTGTGCCTATATGGAGATTTGATTATGACCTTTAAATCTTATGTGATTGGAATTTTGTTGGACAGATACAAAAGTAAGTGGTCATGGTCACAAATATATCAATGAACTCAGCGAACTAAAAGGCAGGTAAATGGAAGAGCACTTGGAATTAATTCGGAAGCATCTTCTAAAAGTGACGGTAGTTGGTTGCTCAGGATTCTTTCCAACGTCCGTTATGAACATCCTGATTATAAAACTACGGGTTCTTTGAGCCATTTTACTGATCTGTTTAGAAAGTACAAATACGGTATGAGTTTCCTCTGTTCATCCTCATTGTAATTAGTTAAACTTAACAATACTTTTCCGTATGTGGGTTGCGTACACTTGTCAGAATGGTAAATGATTGTGTCTTATAGTCGATAAGTCCCTTTTGATAAAAGATGCAGAATTTCGTCCACACTTGAATGGAGCTCATCACTGGATGCGTCAGTGCATTCTTCAGTCACTCTTGCGTATGCTTCTTTTGCCCATGGCTCAAACGCACTTTCTGTTCTACCAGTGTAAATGTTTCCCTCTGTTGCATGAAAAATGTTGAACACAATGGTCTGGGAATGACGAACAGTATAGCGCACTTCAACTTACTCCACTAAGACGATATCTTAGTTCTTTTAGCATGGTGACCAGCGTCATCTTGAAGCGCGCATTTAGTGTTTCCAAAGCTAACCCTCGTCTCATAAACCACTAGTTTACCTATAGTTCCAGTCACCCCAAACCCCCGTGCAGGGCCACATAAGTCTTTCACAGCGTTATCATTCTGGAATATTTGATCATTCTGGAGGTATCATGTACATAGCAACTGTTCTTGCAGTAAGTCCTGGTAGTTCAAACCATTGATCGTGTGATTCAGAAAAACCAAATTTCTGCTTCCAATTGACCAAAAATCAACTCGTGAATTGGCTGAAACGTGGTCAGCTTGCTTTGTGAGAATGTACGTGGTACCATGGACTAAGTTGTTTAATCCACGTAACTCCTCTGGGCGATTGTTTATCATCAACAGACTTCCCGTATACAAACCTGTTGGCTAATTTATATTTTTGATTGGTCACATTTGGTTTATTTCATACAGTATCATCGTTTGTAAAGTTTCGATTTTGCACTAAGGCGTGGAGTGTTTAACTCAGCGAAAATGATCAGATCCATCTGGTTAACCGAGACGTTTTTGCTCCTACAGTGATCAAAAGTAGATCTTCAACCATCGCGCCTAATCATAAACAGGTTTATGGTGGTTTGCCGATTCTTATTTGGCATTTTCGTGTTTATGTTACCCATTGAGGAACTTAATAAATGTGCCATAACTTACTTAAGACTGTGTGATTAATTTCGCATTAACCCAACATGTGTATAAATAAAGTATTATCCTAATAAATATGTGGGTGACATCAGTAATGTAGGATGAGGCAATAAAATTCTTACTTATCACCACGTTACTTAGAATGATCCCGTCCTGCAGATTTTGCAAGAGCTCATTGCTAAACCACATACTTGTCCAAGACCGGCCAAATGATTGTTCTCATATATTCATACTCAATCTACGTATCGTCAATAAATTATCGTATCCCCAAGTATCTACAAACGTGTACCTTTCGCCATGCATGGTGGAGCGTTGGATTAATACTGCGTGAGTGTCTTGATGGAATCCAGCTTGAAAGTAGAACAACCGTATATTAAATCGCGCGAAAATTCCCAGTGTAGTCATGAAAAATACTGTGTAGCGAACATGCTCGTTTTCAGTGATTCATCATCAGGCTAAATACATCACACTTATATCACGCACTTTACAGGTGAATCACTAAAGGGGGTAAACGGGGAACGGGTGGTTAATGAGGTCAGTCACTTCAATTTCACACTGCAATCACGTACCCACTTGAACCGTGGGTCTTGACAGGCTAACGGGCTGTGGGGCTGGCCATGGCAGATCCAAAACCTGAACAAAACGTTTCTGGGCGCACAGGGGTGGATTGTACAGGCGAATTCCAATAGCTTCGGCTGTAGACAGAATCCGACGCCTCACTGCCCTCGACTGGGTGGTTTTAACCCGGTAGATTGGGCGAAATGCGTCCGCTACATTGACAGAGTGATTTGAATCCACCAGGTGCGATAGTATGACACTGTTGACATCCTGTTAGCCTGTCAAGACGCACTTGATTGCAACAGTATATTATGCGAGACATGTGTTGTCTGCCGACGCCCACCACAGCAATCAATGCGCGTCACTGGCCTTCAGAACCTGACATCTTCCTTTATGTACTATTATTCAGCTGTCTATCCGGTTGGGGAGGTCGTGGCCATCCACTCCTTCGGCTGTTAAAATTCCTTGGCTT
>JTDE01004288.1:27627-48241 GCA_014338405.1 Paragonimus skrjabini miyazakii
CCCTTTTTACAACTCAGTTTGCTTTTGTTAAATGAACAGAACACACTGTAGAGAAGCAATAATACACTACTAACTGCTACTTGTTGAAGGTGTTCAGAGACGGACTGTTACGATAATTACGGGGCACAGGAAAGCGCTCTACCTGGGAAGACTGGCAGAATTGGATCAATTACAAGCCGTTCAGGGGAGACCTAATTCTCACTTACAAAATACTCCACACCCCGAGTTATCCATTGGTACATCTCTTTCCACTAAATAAGGTTGAACGTTTAAGTGGTTATTCGCTGATATTGATTAATGGAACAGGCAGGTTACTCTGCAGACAGAACTGCTTCACAGTTCACATTGGAACTAACTGCCCAGCTTTGTGGTCACGGCTGAATCGGTTGTAAGTTTCAAAATATTACTCGATCGGCACATACATGAAAGACAACCTGCACTACAAGTTCCTAACCATTCTATTAGCTCAGCCTCACAGACTGTCAACTGCGCATGTCTAACTGTGAATCCGGTGTGCTTCATTGTTCGTCGCCGAAATGATTGTAGCCAGCAGCTTCGTTTAATTTGCCTTTTATTCATGCTTATAAATCGTCCAACACAAATTTTCGCCGATCATCACAAAGACAAGAACGCACAAGTAAAAATCTTTTTTCTTCCTGTTACAACTTATGTACCTGTAAACCTATCTGGATTCATTTCAAACTGCCTATTTATTCTGTATGGTTCCGTCTCGTAATTTACGTTACACCTTGTCGGATTTTCCTATAAATCTTTCCATCTGTTCGTTAGACCTTGACCTGTATGGGATACCAACGCGTGATGATTGCTAGATGTCGCTATCCGCCTTTGAATTAAACTTTTGACAAACAGTTGGGTTAGTAAACTAAAATAATGAGTAGAGCAGGATTGTTCACAGGTTGGTGTTAAATAGTTTGTCTTGTATTGCTGTGGGATACATATTTAGTGAGTACATCATTGGGTTTATGTGGCGAATCACAGGGAAGTCTGTGGTCAACGTTTTCACACTCATCGGACGTAACAGGAACACCGTAGTTATCGCCTGCAGCCGAAAAAGTATATTTACGGTGTTATGCTTATTGGGTTGAACGAAGTGTTGATATCTTTTGCTGATTGTTCTGTGAATTCTCTGTGGAGCTATACTGATTGGGCGAAGGACAGTACTGTTCTCAGTGAATGATTTATTGTGCATTTCGCGATGGACTAAGAGTACCATTTCATTACGCAGCGTTCACAAATTCAATTGCACCACATCTGAATAGGGAAAAAATGTGGATGGCTTATTAGTTGCTATGTAGTCCATTTCACCCTGACGCTTTTTGGAGACATTATCCCCACTTTTCCGTCCCAGAGGGAAAAGACGTGTCAACGGGACTACAGTAATCAGCATGAACATACAACCTCGTGACAATTTGGGTCAAGAAATTTAATTTACATCAGTTATGCAATCACTGTTCCACATCGTGAAACAGTGACAGCGTAAATGCTAACAAACACGGTGTCCATAACCTCCGTTGACCATTTTTCTGACTTACTCAAGTTACTGTTTTTCGTATTTATTGTGTTGTAGTTATCCGGATGACCAAACACAGAAAACAAGTTTTGTTCGCTACTTTGTCATTCTCATTACTTCAATGGGTATTTTCAAACGAATTAAGCAATCCAAAGAAAATAAAATCTCGTGTTTTTGAAAAGAACGGGGCCGCCAATCCGAGCATGTAATTATCCATCGAGTGCAGTCAACTGACCGTAAACATGTGAATACATCAAAGCTGATTGCAGTGTTGTCATTTCACCATGTGAGAAATAACCATTTTTAACAAGTTTTTTGTGACTTTCCCTTTTGGCATTATTTTAAACGGAAGCTTGCGTTCACTACTCCTGGAACAACTGATAGTTTTGATGGACCAAAACTTACCCCTTTTGTTACAGGATCTCCTCCAACGGTTCATCATGACCAGAATAATCATCTAGCAACATTGTATGTAAATATTGCACACTTCTAAGTGTGAATGAGTTAATCGATCCACACGACTAAGGTTGCAATTTCCACTTTCTGTCCCGCCTTCTCTACCCGATCATTTCAATCTAGAGCAGAACTGGTGAAGAGCCGTGAATCGATTACCGTTTTTTAGCTGCGTCTGTTCGGTGTGTGCTGCAAATGCCATTTATTAGTCATTGTGATGTCATAATCATCTCTTTTAATCAAAGCACTCTGTGCCGGATTGCATTATTTCTGTCGCCTATCGCATCGTTCACTCGTTACGTTCCACGCTTAGTTTCCATTTCTTTTTTCCCGTTGTATATCGGAAACATTGTTCTTTTTCATCACATCTCGTTTAGACCAGTCGTGTTCAGTTGGCCTTCGCAGTCCATCGACATTTGTGTCACGCTCTGCTCGCGGCCAGGGAATCGATGTTACTTTTCTGGCGTGAGGTTCTTCCGTATTTGTCAGCCAACACAAAACCGCGCATGGGTGAGTGTGGTTAAGCGTCTGTTCAATTGACAGTGTATTTCTACACAAACCAAATCACAAAATTGGGGTGTTGAATATTCAATATTTACACAGCAGAAGGAATATTTAACAAACGTGTTAATTTGAGTTTGCGGTTTTTCACTAAATTTTAAGTAACACAGTAGAACTGTGTACGCGAGTCTGCTCATTTATAGGTTTGAGACGGGATCTAAGTGATGCTGTGGATGTACATTTCGATAGGTCGAAGGAAACATGACTATCGGAATCGGTCAGAAATTTGGAGGAAAAAGACTCGCATACTTCAAAATGTTGAAACACGGTGGAGTCAATCAGATCATAACGAAAATTGCCGCTGCAGGTAAAAAAAAACTACTCCATGAATCAAGAAAGAAGTTTAGAATCTTTGATTAGGGGTCCAGGATTTGTAGAGCAGTATAGTCGATGAGGGGGTACACATGCATTTACGAAACGAAAGCAAAAATTGCACGGGGTCGGAAACGAATTTGAACATGAAACGTTAAACTTGGATCTTCTCACTGCGTTACCCTGGGGAGACCCCATCGTACTGTTGCTCAACGTAATATTTCAATAGTTGGCAGCTTGGAACCTGGGAAGAATCTTGTTTCTGTCGTGTTTAAAACGGTGATTGAAAGCTGGTAATAGGTTGTCTCTCTACGAAAGGTGAGTTGAATATCTATATAGTTGGACCTATTGCGCGACAAGAAAGACGATATCATGTGCATACTGTAATAAAATAAAATTCGTGAAAATGAACATGCGATTCACGTAATGTAGAAACCGGCGAAAGAATACTGAAAACACTCGGATTTGTAATTAGTGTTTAAGATTCGTAACCATTTAACCGTTGAAACGGGGAACAGTTCGAAAATCGATCACTGTGAGCTGGTTGAATACCATACTCTTTGAAAAGATAAAACAACTTCTCTGCATTTATGCAGTTGAACTCGTTGTTGTAATCGAGAAGACAGAAACAGACCACTCTTTCTTTGTTATCCAGAGACGCCAAAGTTGGAGGAATTCGATTGGACGGTACACCAACAGTGGGCCAAGATTGACCGTACGTAAACTGATGTAGATCGATTTATTTATGCTGTAAATAGAGTTCTCTCAAAAACTTCTGATTCAACCGACGGGTGTGCAGTCGGGCGAAGTTTAGATGTCTTTCTGTGATGGTTGCACGATGTGTCCAATAGCATTTCGCCCCGTTAGTACGAGTACTCATTGTCCGTATAACAAAACCAAACTACTCACTAATGGGTGGCATCTGTTTCGGATTAGAATGTCAGTGAATGAACTCAAAGGACGCCAGGTCATAATCCTCACCATAGGTGGCTTACATTTCAACACTTGTTACTGCATTCACACACCATGTGTCCAGTGTAAACTCGAATAAATAAAACCAAGAGGCGTGTGGGTAAGGCTTTTGTGTACAGCTAGCCCGATGCTGGTTAGCCAGTTTGTAGTCTAGTATGACAGTGAAACCCGTGTCTCTCGGCGACGTAAAAAGAGGGACACCAATGATATAACCTATGTGGGGGAGAAAAATTTTGAAAATGTGATGCAAGAAGCAGTTCAGTATAGAACTAAATTTTTTATTACGCTCTAGAAAAAGTGAGGAAACGTAAAACAACCTAAAGTTGGGCCGGAAACTAATCAAAAGTTCCATCATACAATGCTCTAACGAAGTTGCAGAAAAGGAGAAGTAGATGCCCACTGTGGTCCAGGTTTCTGAAAATGAGAGCGAGTGATTCCACAAACGATGACGGTGATTGAGACAGAAAATGCCCTATGTATGTTGATATCCCAACCTAATTTGGATGCCGCGGTAACGAAAACCGCGGCAATCTTGCTGAAACACTTTACATTCTGAGGCTGCAAAACGCATTCCGAAGTATTTTGTGGAACGCGAAGCTGCGTCTAGCATTGTTTATGCTACTTGGAGGTTGTTGACCGATTTGTGTGCTTGGGAAGCTGTATCAGCAGCGGTGATGGAGATTTAGGGAATGAAATAAAAAGGTGTTTATCCAAGGCTTAAGTGGCATTCGCTAATTTAGGACACCTCTGGTGACGGGAAGGCGTTTCTATGAGACTTGAGGGTCGCGTGTATCAGGCTACAGCGAGGGATGTATTATTTTACGGCAGTCAGACATGGCCGCCCAGGATAGTGAACGTGAACCGTCCTCAGGTATTTGACCACCGATGTCTGTGTTCGATCGCTCGTGTCGGGTGGCACCAACGAGTAATCAACCAGAAAGTTAGGTGTCGGGTATTTGGTAGTGATTGTCAAACTAGTTCTTTCGTTCAATCCTTACATTTGCACAGAATTGGATGGTTAGGTCATGTACTAAGGATGTCAGCTAGTCGTTTGCCACGGCGAACACTTTTTGCCGACGCTGTGGCCGACTGGTGCAGGGTGCGATGTGGACAGATGATGGCCTGGCCTAGTGAAGTGATATCGTTCACAAAGGGATTGGTGGCTGTAGATCGGTTTCGTCTTCGTTGTAAACCATCGAACGTATACGCTGATTTGTCCACGGTCTAGTGATGCGTTTGACAGAAATCGAATTCCCCTCCTCGTAATAATTAACACGGAAAATGTCGATCCTGAAAGTAACACAAAGATCCCCGTAATTTCTCCCAAGACAGGGGTGCAAAAACAGCTTTGTGCGTGTGCGACAGTGAGAAAATTGCAAGGTATTTGTTTAATGTGATTTTCTCATGAGAAAGTCGAAGGGCAGTTACCGAAAGTAATAATTAAGGTCACTAATCCACCAATGAGCATAGCAGAATACAGGTCGGACATGTAAAAAAATCGCCAAGGTTACCTCTCGACTGTTCTGGACATTTCCGCTCATTCTGATTGGACAAAATCGTTTTCTCGAGGAAAGAGGCGGTGTTGGACGAAAAAAATGGATTCCTTAACAGTCTCTCAAACTGAGGCCCTCGTGACTCACAAAATCGGTAGCTTGAGACGTTAGGTGAGGTAGCGGCTAACCAAGCTCAGTGGCGTGAATGTTGTCGTTTGTTGATCGAGTTGTCTGTGAAGTGAGTGCATTTAATGACGCGGGACAATGAAAGCCGTAAGAAAACTGTCTTGCTGATGACGCTTTGCTTTCAATTGCTGTTTGGTTGTTTGTTTGCAAAGTGTGGGCATCTTGATGCTGAATGTTTGAATGTAGACGTGGCTGTTTTTTTTTCAGCAGTTAGGTTTCCTCCTATCCCCTTTTTTCTTCCGTTGTATACAGGATTTGCTTTTTTTCCTTCGTAATTGTGTGGCAGTTGGGCATCAGTGTGAACCACTGAGGTATTGCGGTCTATGATGATGATGATGTTGGTGGCCACTCTAAACGGGGTTGGGTTGAAGACCCAACTCCACACCAGCGACAATGTCAAAATTAGTGTAAGTTGGGCCAGACAATTTGACCGCCATACGGGCAATTCATACATGCTGCGTCCTAAGTAAATTGACGAACCTACCTGGACATGCGAGCTTACCAAGCACCGTCCACAATGCCCCTCGTTTCAGTGAATTAAATGCCTCGACGAAATCCACGACGAGGACATACATCGACTGGTTGTGTCCACGAAACTTCTGCTGTATCCTTCCAGTAGCGAACCTGAAATTCATACTGATCTAGTATATTGGTCTCCAGTAAGTCGTCCTCACCAGGGGAAGTGTTCATAGACAGAGGAGGTGTGTATTTCAGTATCATTCCTTGGATTTTTAGAGAGTTTATCACTGATTTTGGTGCATACACTCCTGGCTGGTAAGTCTACGTACTGTTCATGTGTGACTTTGTTCGATTTATCTCTCCGTCAATGCGGTTGGTTAAATCAGATGAAAATAGTTTCGATTCATTTTGACTTCGTCTACTGAATGAAAACAACAAAGTTAGTCTCAGCGCTCAACAGCAGAATTGGTGTACTCGACCGTGATCTGCTTCGGTGATTAAGCCAGGATATCCGATCCTCTGATTCACTTGTGGATTCCATATGAGACAGTAGGACGAGTGAATTACTGAATTCAAGTGTAAAACTACCAATCTCCCTGGGAGTTTTGCAGCTCAGCTGGTAGTACACATTTGTGCATGATACTTCTGCCGCTGGTTCGAATCCGGTCGAAATCCAGACTTTTCTCTACTAGATCTCTTTTACATTAGTAAATATACCAAACTACTTATTTGTAGTGAAAACCGTTTCATTTATTATGTTACATTTGAAATTTTTCCTACACCGGAACGTTCAGTTAGAACCGTAGATGAAATTTAGATCCACTTGCACGAGGGCTTTCGATGTGATTTGTTATGTTGAAAAAGACATATGAAGTCATTCGGGAACGTTCACAAATTTTCGCGTAATGGAACCGAACTTAGGACGATTAAGTAAATATTACTAAGGTATGTTTACAGTCACCGACCTGAACACAGATATGAATTCGTAAGTGAATTGTCTAGGGTGACGATTAACTCATCGATGACTGTGTGGACTTCCATAACAGCATAGGGCTCTATGTGTGTTCGTTTTGCACGTACATATTAATGAACAACGCTAACTTATAGTACCTTTAGGATTTTCCTGTAGATTCGGAAAAAAGGCATACAGTAACAGAGGACAAAATATGTACCCCCCGGAATAACTTTAATCGTTAAACGTGTTTAACTTGCCGTTTCTCAATTCAGCACCAGACATCCTAGTGTTTCTCAGAACGAGTGTTATCGCCCTCTTAGAGGCGATAATGAAATGTTGGACAATTGAGGGGGTGAGGGTGGTATTATTAAATTGACATCTGATTGAAAACTACTTACTCGCACGTTCCACTTATCGTAACTCTAGCTCATGTCATCGTGTACACGGTTAACAAGATAGAATCCCCGTCTGAATTATCGGTTATTTTGATATCTTTATTGCGAGTGATAGAAAATTTCACACAAGTGATTGTCAAAAGGAAACCTACTCGACACATTTGTGTAATTTTTCAGGCGGTATACATTTGTTTCAAGACCAGAATCCTCATTTACTACCTAGAAACTATCGAACATACTACCACTTGTTTATCAAAATTATTCTTAAAGATTAATATAATTAATTTACAACTGCGAAGAAAATGTGAATCTTAACGGTAAACTGACTTTACCGTACAATTGTATTAAGTGAGCATAAAACCAAATGACATATGTTACTCATACCTCGATAAGTTGCATGCGGTGTTTACTAATCTGGGGCACTTATGGCGACAGAGAGGTATTTCCTTGAAACTTAAGGGTCGCGTGTATCAGACTACAGTGAGGGCTTTATTACTTTACGGCAGCGAAACATGGCCGATCAGAGTAGAGGACGTGAACCACCGATGTCTGCGTTCAATCGCTTGTATCGGATGGCACCAACGAATAAGCAACGAGGAGGTTAGGAAGCGGGTGTTTAGCAATGATTGTCAAACGAATTCTTTTATTCAGTCATTACATTTGCACAGACTTAGGTGGTTAGGTCATGTGCTAAGGATGCCAGCTAGTCGTTTGCCACACCGAGCACTGTTTGCCGACGCTGCGATCAACTGGCACAAGGTGCGAGGTGGACAGGTGATGACCTGGCGTAGAGAAATGAAATCGTTCACGAAGGGGTTGGTCAAGGTAGGTCGGGTTCGTCTCTTGGGCAGGAGCCTTCGCGACTCACAGGGTCGGTGGCTGGAGACGTTAGGTGAGATGGCGGCTAACCGAACTCAGTGGCGTGGATGTTGTCGTTGTTTGTCCGAGTTGTCTGTGAAGTGAGTGCACTTAATGACACGGGGAAGTGAAAGCCGTGAGGAAGCTGTCTTGCTGATGACGTCTTACTTTCACTTCCAGCTCGTTTGTTTGTTTGCAAGGTGTAGGCACCTGTATGTTGTATGTTTGAATATAAACGTAGCTATTTTTAGGGGTTAGGTCTCCCACCCTCTCCCTTTTTTCTTCCCTCTTGTTAAACACGGTTTGTTTCCTCTTCATGGTTGTGTGGCAGTTAAGCATCAGTGTGAACCACGTATGTATTGCTGTCTGTGGTGATGATGATAATGATGCATTAAGCCGTATGTTTTGAGATTTGAAGTTAGTTTGAACCACGGAGATAAGCTTATATAGAATACCACACCCATCGCCGAAAATCGTTTAAAATTGGTCGCCCGTTGTGACATTTTATTGACACTTGCAGTACACTTTCTCATTCTTTATGTTATAAGATGTTATCATTCGGTACCGAGATAGACCACTCTCTCATCGTTGCTCCCGATATTTTTTGTCATCGAAGTTGAATGCTTCATTTGCTCATATCAAAAGAGCTTGTGAAGTAACATTACAGTCAACTGGTCCAGATTGAATACCGTACATTGTGAATTCCGTTAATCGTTCTCCACCTGGTATACGTCAGAATAAAGCCAGAGTAAAGTGGATTACAATCAAATGGAACAGCGTTTGTGAGCGATGGGCCTGGAGAACCTCTATCTTCGTGGAAAAGTGTTTGGAGTTCGTTTACCAGAGAGGTAACATGCTTTGCGTCTTACGTATAGTAGATAAAGGCTAACCTATTCAATGTGTCATACAACATAGTTACCATAAATGTATATCGAAAGAATCTCAGATATTCTCGTGAGCACACATGAGAAAATATCACTCCGGTTCCGCGAGAACAGTACACTAAATAAGGAAGTATGTAGAGGGTAATATTATCTTGAAGTGAAGTGGCGAAGACTAAAAAATGACATCAAGCCATCACATAAAATGCAGGTTTTCTTGACTTTCTTGATAGTACCATTCATATTCAAGGACTGATACACACTATGGCATTTAGTATTTGCATGACACCTCTGTGGACAAACCCTGATTATGCAACTGCACGTGTTACTCTACGATTTGCAAGTGACAGTTGTTATTGACAAGCAAGAACAAAACGTTTGTTCATTTTTATGTAATACTATACTCGGACCATTCATACGGTACGGACAAACCTTGTTCCGTCAGAGTTCAATTAGAAGTGTCGGAAAGAGACACCTCTAAAACCACATCATCATGGTTCTTCCTGGTGATAACATTTTCACCTATGTAACCTGATAATAGCAAAAGTTACGGGATAGCCCCTTGAGACACATTATAGTTGGTTATCCGATTATTCAACATAAAGTTGTTCAGTCACTTGTACTGTGTTCTGTTGATGACATCATCACCTAGTAGCTAGGTTGGATCTGATCGGATTATATAACCATTTTACAGTTGACGCAGTCTTGCTCATTTTGGGCCATTTGAAGCTTCTACTATAATCTAGGAGGCATAGGCGAAAGGTCCCACTTCTGTTGTCTATAATGTTGAGAATGTGATGTGAGCAATATCCTTCGTGGACGTCGAACGTCCGCAGGCATACTGATGCAGACTATTGTTCATCAGTTTGGTGATCATTTCTATAAACATAGGTCTCCCGAACACGTTCAGTGTTGTTGGAATGCAAGTCATCTGCAGTAGTGTGGAACAATCTGTTTCGGAAGTTGGATTTACGTGCATTCCCCATCAGTCAGCTATGTTTTGTAAGTGAAGCCACTACGCAACCAGGGAGCTATGAGTCGTGGCAATACAACCGAGCGATGCCAAAGGAAATTTAGGGATTGCACAACTGGCCCAGTAACCCTGTTGGTTACTTAGGCTTCAAAGTATTCTCATTGTATGGTTGTACTTCGATGGAACACTTTCGATACCAAACTAAGTGCTGTCACTGTCGGCTATCACATTAACAAAATTTTCGAAGGTTGTTTTTTCCCTTTTGGAATGCCCAAATCGATTGTGAAAATGACTGTGTATTGTCAGCTCACTGATCCTTACCACGCGACACTCAAGCGATCTAGTTCACTTCAGCGTTAGACAGTTTTACTCGCATAGTATGAACAGATATCATCTAAAGAAGCAAGTGCGTCGGTATGCCGGGTGGTCGTCGATAGATTGATCATTATCTGTTCAACGGTGGTCTTTGTTTCTGTCGGCCAGCTGAGAGTGTTCCTGCTTCCGCCGTAAGACGGCATGTGCCACACTAAGTAGACTAAAAACTAGCTTTCGGCTTCAAAGCAAATAAATTTGTACTTGCGGGAGGTCAGTGAACTTTGCCGAAGGTCAGGGCATGCTGTTCCTAGTTTAGTGAGAGATCCATCTTCATAAGTGGATAACAGTGAAGAAGGATAACCGTCAAATTTGACATATTGTTTGCAAACCGATACACAACAGGATAGCCCCATTTTCGGTCATTAAAAAAACGCTTGCACTTGGTGTTCTGTAAAAAGCATTTAAAGAATTTTCGAATAATACCCTTGACTTGATTACCGAGGGTTGTGAAAATCAGCTTATGTCAATCGCGCACAATGTCAGCGTAGAGGTCTTGTATATCGGGGATATGTCGGTGGGGTTTCCTTATATGCGGAGATTACATCCTTCTTAAACTGCTTGGATGGATGGGAATTGTACTCGCATTGTGAGATGTGCTTTGGCAAGAACCTTTATGATAGGTCACTTACAATGGTTTGCGGTACATTTATGGCAATGGGCTCGTGCAGGCTGGACCTACTGGGTGGCGAATTAAATCCCACTTGTCACCGCCGCACATTGGAGGAGTGGCATTGTAACGGTTTATCACATCACACTCACTATTGTGAACTATTTCTCAGTGACACAATTTCACTGGATTTTTCAAAGGTTACAAGAATGTTAGTTTTACTTCGCTAACTACATGTTAGCCTAGCCGGTCTGTACTCCCTGTCCACCCTCAGTTGAATGCTTTTTGGACACAAAATCAGTTCGTGTACAAATTTTCCAAAGCATCTCGCTTTCTGGTTCTATTGTAGACCGTACTGAGGAAAAGTTTGCGTAATCGAATTCTTTATATAGGGCACAACGAAACCCCGTAAAGAAGCTCACAGACGGAGTAGATAAAGCATTCTCTACTGATTATCTCTCAAGGAAAATCTTTTAGAAAAAATCTACAGCTTTGGTACGTTTTTTTCAGCAGAATGCAAGCACTCCTGTTCTCATAAAAAAACGATTCAGCAAGGAAGCTGGTTTTCGATTATACATCATCAGACCAAATACACAACATTTATGTGAAACATTTTTGACAGGGTGGAACGAAAAATATAACAAGTTTAGTTGCAAAATGGCTATAAGACTGTACAACGTTGCGACGAAAACGACAAGGTGCAGAAACGAAAGCAGCATACATTTGGTTGCCATTCCACGTTTGCTGAAACAATAACTAGTAGACTTAACACTTTCGTGAACAAAACATTCTATATTGCCAAATTACGCGTCTATTTCAACTCTACTCCAGTCTTTTGTCTACGGCCAAGTTACAAAATGTCCGTTTCTGCGGCTTCTTTTTCTATGTCCTTATTTGCTTCTTCTTGTGGAACTAATTACGTAGATCGCATGATCAGGCGCTTGTCTGAACGTATCCGTGAGCATCACTCAGCCTGGGCCAATAGTGGAGTCACCAAAACAATTATAAGCACAATTGTGGCACATCCTGTTCCAGTGACGTTATAATTGTGAAGTAACTGTATCAAAACGTTTTTCTATATCTAGGGCTGACATGTTTGGCTACTTTTCGTTTCGCCCTGCCAACAATGTTTCATATAAATGTTATGTATTTGATTCGATGATGAATCACCCCTGTTATATTTGTGACATTCTGGTATGCATTAGGCATTAGTCTGATTTCGAAATTTTATTTCGAAGCTGTATTTGAAGCGAACAAACATATTGGGAATAAAATGGGTGTTTCCTGCAGTCTTTCTATTAAGTCTACGTTCTTTTAAGTTCGAACGGTTACCCCAACTCGTGAGTTGCTCTCTAATTATAGAACAGAAGTGCTCATTGATTTCCTATGACACCCCTCTCTTTGAGACGGATAAAGTTAACTTGGTAGTTAAGTTGTTTCCTGCCGAGTAGCCACGTTCATCAGGTGACGGTAAGGTTTCACGAGTGACCTACATTTTATGGTTTGAATACTCCAGACCAGCTGGTCAGCTCTGATTTTTTGGTCAACTGACGATTTATCCGGCCCGGTTCAACCCTTTAACTAAATGTCTGTCTAGCAACTGGTTCAGTTTTTCTCTGGTCCGGACAGAAACCTCAAAACTTATTGTCCTTTATCCGAGTTTTAGGTCGTTCTTAGATTTCGGATACATTGAATCACATCGTAAAACGTTTGTACTCACTGAAAGTTGCTACTCTTTATTCGTGAAACATTTGATTTTTCTATACAAACTTCAAAATTCCGGCCAAATATGCGAGTGGTCTTATGGTTGCAGAACAGACTGTGATATAGAAAATTCCTGTTACCGGATTTGTTGACTTAACTCACTTTGTATGTTCAGAACTGTCTCGAGCACAGTTACAAATATGTTTGGATGGGTTTCCCATGCTGCCATGATAGTCCTTTCTTCTCACGTCTTTTTATTTTGCTTATTAGTAGATCGAACGAATGAAATTTTTCCGTGATTGTCGTTATTTCGTTCTAACAGTTACAGTGAAAATTATGACTGTTCCACCCATGTGAAAGTGTTTTCAATGAGCTGGATATTATCCACTAGGTTCCTGTTGAAAATGACTACCACATACGTTTCATCCGCAAGCCTTCTAAACAAGCTTACTGTGGACTAACAGTCACAAAGATACGGTGCAAACCGCACGCCCACAACGGCTAACGTCATTGTGTTGCACATAACACTTCGCGTATTTACAACTTTGATGGCAGTTCCTGTGTCAACACTTTGCCTGTATGTTCAGGTTGTAGTATGTATATAATGCAATGTGGACACGTACTTAGTCATATACAGTGCATATAAGAAGCCATCTGTTGAATACCAACATATAAGGCAGCCAAGAAGTCTTTGACGAAGCAGCTACTCAATCCTACGAAGACCTCCCGTGTTCATTCTCAGACTATTAACAACCGTGCTCCAACTCATGAGGTGATAACCGCATGACCTAATGAACGACTTTGCTTGTCTGCAAGCTTATACTAATGACCCTGGCACTATGTCAGTAACTTACTGCACCGAGGCTGGTTATTGTTGTTAATAGTAGAATATAATAATTGTAATCGCAACGACAATTATAACCAAGTGTAATCACAATTGTAACTTTTTCCTACTATGTTTTTCATTACTTCTGCCCTTAGTTTGCCAATATTAATGTGACATATCGATTGTCTGCATTCTGAAATTCAGACTGGTTGCTCATTCATCCGTGAGCATTTCATCTCTCTGTTTTTGTTCCTGTCCCTGTACAATACGTAATGATATTTAACCATCCGAACATATTTTGACTACAGAACTGAACGTTGGTTGTTGTTTAGATATGTTCCAGTGTTCTTCCCCCTTTTAGTTGTGTTGGTCCTTCATCTCCTGAGCTTAAGTTACAAATACGGATCACATTTAGCTTGGACATACATCTCATACATCAATTTTGGCGTTGTTGTAGTGTGTGCAGAGGGAGAGAGTACTGTTCCATTTAATTTGCCAACGCATTCGTTCGTTTTGATTCCTTGATGATTAGACAAAAAGCCGTACGCGTGGGAAACCTCCACCGATTATGGGCAGTGTCACTTGAAACCTAGTTCTTCGTGTTGTATGACAGACAGTTTCGTTGTGAGTAGTATACTACTCACAATTAGTATATTACCCACAGGCAACATTCAGGAACAAAAGGGCAAGCTGCGAACGCCAGGAAGACGGAGGACAAGAAGAGACTATCGGAATAGTGTGTACGCGCTACGGCAGTAGTTCCACCAAGGCGAATGACAATGATGTATGTGAATGCATGTCTAACGTGCAAATGAGTGTACGCGTGTGTGGTTTGATTTTTGACATGACCTGTACGGGAGTTTGCGCAATAAACTAACTCTCAGGCCAAGCGTCTTTTGCGGTCACAACAGTCGTACATCTTGTTTTCACCTCATGCTATTGATTCACTGTCTTCTGTTGATGTGTTTCTCAACGTTTCTGTCTGAATGTCCAACATGACAACCTAACGTCTCAATTATGAGGTTGATATTAGCAGAAAATGAATATAACCACACACAAAAGTATGTCTTAATATGAGTATACTTACGGTGTGTATTCTGTAGACACCTGTTTACATATTACTGGCATGCTATTGCTGTTAACATACGTTTATTTTAGAGCATTACACAAAGATTAGAAATTATTTTTCATTAATATTTGCTTTCTTATGGTATCACTGTTATTGGATATTTTTGTGATCACTTGCTTCTCTATAGTTTCACGCTAACGTTGGTCATGCTGGGAATCAAATAAATTTGTGTGTTTAGCACTGACCTTCAAGAACCTGAAAATAGTTGATATTCTGTAGATATTTTGATAATATCTTTTACAAAATCTTAGCGGACCTTTTTTTTCTCTCATCTATTTTGTTTGTTTTGCGCAATCGGTGACTTGAGCATAGGAGCGGAACCAATTTCATTTTTTCTTAGGTGTCGATTACTTCTTAAAATCCGATGATATTGGCTCTGATATACGAAATATTTGTGTTAGTGAGTGTTTGTTCTTTTTCATTTTTCAGCTCAAGGTTTTTATATGACATGGTTTGAGAAGTATTAAACTATATATGACCGCTATAACTCCGGATATCAATTATTGACTTCACGTTTCAGTGAGTATACACTCTCACTGTTTAATAAGATTTTGTATGCATGGATCATTTCAGATGCATGCTGTTCGGAAGTATTTTGATGGTCTGTATGAACTCTCATCGATCTTTGGAGTTGTGGAGGTTGTTCTACAATCATCATTTTTCTCTCAATGCGATCAGTTGTTTCTTAGTCCACGTATCCGACTGATTTTGTCTGTCTAATTTGTTCCCATCTCGATTAAGTACGGTTACCTTCCGTCGTCAAATTGCAAATCCGTTCAATGTTTACTGTGTACGCTCGCTTGTCAACCGACTATTGTAATCAATTTCGTTATTTTTTGTCTATTTTTTTCTCAGAACCGATCAATTTTCAGAACAAACTGGAAGGCTTGATCGAAGTGATTCAGGTTTGTAACCTCTTGTTATCTTGTCTTCCGGTATTTCAAGAAAGCAGCTTTCTCTAATTCTGTACGTAGATAATATTTATCTGGACTGCATTATACTCTACATGTTCTTGTGATTTGTTTCGGCTGGTACATATTCTACACTGTTCCACAAAAGCCTAGTAGTCAGTTTGAATGATTCACGTTGTGTGACACCATTAATTCGCGGCGCATTGCTTCAAAATGGGCGAAACTCTAACTGTGCTGTGAATGTGGTAGACAACTCACTGGTTTAATTGATACCATCCCGTTGTTTTTGGATATTTTTGTGGAAGCGCTCGCGAGAAATTCGAAAACGTATGATATAGACGTCCAGTTTTATAACTGGGCAGTTTGGTGATCACAATTATGTCGAAGATGGGCTAGGTTATAACGTTTGTTTTGTCCATTTTTCACATACACTCCTGGGTTTGTAGTAGATAATGATTACAGGACACTTTTTTACCTTTAAATTTGTTTTATGCTGACGCTTACGTCGCGTTACACTGCCTTTTCAGTTTTAGCGTTCGTCGTTTTCGTTTTGTTTTATGGGGATGTTTTACCTGTGCGCAATCGGCCTAAGCCGCTGTTCTTGTTCTCTTTACTGAAGCGCGCACGGTCCACAGCGTTTTTTGAGTTAGTCAACGTTGCTTTATCTTTTGTTTCGCTTCAGTATTCAATTCTGAATGACTCACACATATCGATCCACGCATTATTATTATTATTATTATTATTATTATTATTATTATTATTATTATTATTATTATTATTATTATTATTATTATTATTATTATTATTATTATTATTGCTGTGTAGCCTTTTCAGCAATATTTCTTATAAGATATTTTTCGTTGAAGTGAACGGTAGCCTGAGCCACGGTATCTTCTGGACAGGCCCATGGCTGTTAGGATTTTGATGATGGTTAACCAATGTAGCTTGTTTTAAGGCGTGAAATTTCACTAATTGAAGTGCACGTGCCAAGTTGAATTTAGGTTCCAAATTCTCTGGCTGTACAGAATCTTAAAACAGCCAGTCGGTTGTGCTCGTGAACCTGGAAGTTGTTTTCTGTTTCATGTCACCGTTTCTAAACCTCATTCAACTCGTTTTTTGTCAGGCTAGTTTAGTAAATGCTTTACCGCACTATAAATAGCTCAAGCGTTTGTGGTAAGTCACCATACTATTCAGAGCAGTACAAATGTGCTTGGAAGAGCTCTGGCTCGATCCGAGTTAATTACTTTGTGTGTGAATGTGCTGATCACACATGATCTTGCCTCTAGTTTCCCCTGTTTCTTTTCTTCCTCACATCGTGTTCAGGCCCAGCCTACAGATGAAGACTTAGCCAACCAAATCTCGCTGGATATTTCACGTCTATCCTCTCAAAATACTGTTTTGTTGCGGCAATTATGCAAGTCTTGTGTTCTACAACCCAAAGTGGCTGCCTATCTACGACGTAAAACTCACCAACTTCGTGTAAGCGTAATATTCTTATGTATTTGTTTGAGTAACTTTCAGGTATCATTTGCTTTTCTAATTAACGTTTTGCATTATCTGAACACATCTATCCGTCACCGGTGACCCATAGAGTAACTGGGCGAGAGTTGGGCGGGGTTGTGTAGGTACCAATTGTTCTTTTATATGCTACACCGAGTTGCCAGATCAATTCAAGCAACGGAACGACAAAATTGTCAACATATACTGACCATTTGCTAAGCTTGACTACCATTGTATGTCTGTGAACATTGTGTTCCGGTTGCCCAGGTTGCACACTACAGTGTGACAATGTAGAATCATGAGAAGTTTGTTTGTCTCTCTGCATGCTTATCTGTGGATCCAGCTTATACACTTGTGTGAAGGGTTGACAGCTGTTATCGTTGAAGGATTGTTGTTTCACAGCCAGACCGTTATGCTTCATATACAACAGTGAATTTAGGTTGTGCACATATGCTGTCCTTATGTTTCGGGGCGTTAATATTTCGTTTTTATCTCGTTAAACATCTAAACCATTATGAACTTCATATGGAAGAGTGAGAACGGTTCAGTAGAATGAATGGGCCGGCCATTTGGTGGGCGAGTTGTTGTTCACAAGTGGAACATTGGTTGATAGACTTCGCGTTCGGATAGTTCTTTATTTGGTGTGGTTTGAGTTTTGCTCAGTAGTCGGTAGATGGAATCTGGTCTTTCGAGGACAGCGTGTTTAACTCACAATAGCCACAATTCGGCATTCACTGCTCGTTTGTGAGCGTTAAGTTCTGTGTTATCATTCAAGCATATAAAAGATAATGAATTTCTGTGCCATTTATTGAGACTACGTGCCATCTAGATAGCATGCACACACGTGTATGCACATGCTGATCTAGTGACGCGGGTAGATGATCGGAAACGTTACATTTTGAAGCACTTTGTTCGGGCCGGTGATACGTAGGTAATGCGTTTTCTGAATTGAGTTGTACCAGAGCAATTCAACTGATGTACCTGGTTAACTGAAACGCATACAAACTTCACAAGTTTGCTCAGTATGTGAAATTGCCAGCTAGCTAAATAGTAATGACATGAGGAGCTCTGTGAAGTGAAAATGTGTGCTTTGTACTCGTGTTTTTCCGACTTAATCAATGTTACGACACAGAATGCAGCATGTGTTCGGCCGTGAGTAATCTACGGAAGGTGGCGTTTTTCCTTACGAGCAGAATCAAAAGAAGTCTGATCATTGCTCCTATTGCGCGGTGATCGCTACTGTGATAGTGGACACCTAGTTCCAGTCAAATAAATTCCCTTTTTAAAGGTTTACATAGATAATAGTTAATGTTCTCTGCACACACCGTAATGCTCTCTTCTCATGATAAGATCGCCTTTTTATAAGCTTGTAGACAGCGTGCGTTTGTTTAGTAGGCAACCAAGGTCATCCAATCAATTATGACAAATGATAGGTTCGATGAGAGAGGTAAGCATCGGATCAGTTAACCATCATAAACTGACCAGTCCAGTGTGGACCACCCTCTTATTTTTCCACTACTCTAACGACGATGTCGTTGATTTATTATCTGTTTGACAGCCTATTACTGTCATCATAACGACTGTTGAACAAACACTCAAATAAAGATGTTTAGCCGTGAAAAAAATAAAGCTTATAATGCTTCATAAACTTGAAACAGTTAAACGAATTTTTTGGATCAATGGTTAGTGCATAAGTAGACCTCTTCCAAGCTTCCGACCTTGATAATACAATCCAACCTCAGCGATTATTTCAGTCAGTAATTTTTGGTACAAACGCATCCCACTCGGGATTAATGGGAGTTTCTAGACCGACGCGGCCTGCGGTTGCTAACCCATAATCAGGCTGATGAGGACGTTTTTGTAAGTAACTTGTCCCAGTGACTACCAGCGAAGTGGTAAACAGCTGTTTCGATCTAGTTCGGCCTCATCATCACCACACATACCTGATCGAAAGGAAGCACAACAGGTAAGAAAATCAATTGGCATTCCTTAATGCGACCCCGGTGACCGCGACCCCATGGTCCAGTGAATAAATGTTTTGACTGCAATCTTCCGCTCATTCTCGAGTCATTGGGTTCGATATTCCAGCATGCGTGGTGCTGATGAGACCCAAGTAGGTCGAAACAGTTGTCCACGAATTTTGTGTTGGCCACTGGGACCAACTGTTTACAAAACTCCTTTCCCAACCTTTTCTGGGGCGGTGGCGAATGCTTGCTCATTTGCAGACACAAAACGATCGATTTCAATCTGTAAGCGAAAGAAAGTGGAACAGCTAAGGACAGTGGCAAGTGTGTGCTTGACCTTATGGGTTTGAGATTTGATACGACAGTTTCCATTTCGCTATAGCTATTGAACCAACTTCCATTGGTTGCGATTAATTTGGCGTTCGAAGTGCGACCACTGAGCGGTTTTAGGTCTTACTCCTATCGACACTTGCGTAAATTCACGTAAAAATGGTCAACGTATAACAAACACATGTGCTTATGGCAAACAATCTAAACGTACATAGCTCTATGCAACAACAACAACAACAACAACAACAACAACAACAACAGCTAAATGATAGCTACAATTCACTTTGGCGCAACGCGGACGCCACGAACGATTCCCTTTGTGTACACAGTCTATGTTGGCGTTGTTCAGTTTTGATGGCACCCGCACACTCTGATGAACATTTCATTTCATCATACTAAGAAGGCCCAGCAGTTCTCCATTTGGTCATCTATGTGTTACACCATCAAATACTAGTTGGCTGGTTTTTGCTATTCGTTGTTATGCTTTTCTGTTGTTGCATATTCGCAGTTTCAACCCTTCTTGTGTATATTCCGCCATTCTTCTTCCAAGCCGACGCTCATATCTACCTACATACTCTGCATCCACGATTGTATTCATGAACTGCGTTTGAGTTGGTTAACTGAGACATCGTCTCTTTGAACTGGGGTGTGTGGATCCGAACGCTTGCAGTCACTGGCTCCACTGCATCGAACGTATGACTGAGAGCAGATCCCACATAATGTTCAATTGAATAGCACACTATTCCCTTGGGAGACAATTGTGTAAACCCAATTGTTGATTGTTTCTATTGTTGTTGCTATCCGCATGTTAACATCTCGCGACGTATGTCTTCTATCGTTATTGGTGAATTGGATCAAGGGAACGCAGTGTTTTAAATTGTTATAGCATTATTTTTCTGAGAACATTAGGTGGCGGACTAATTGGCATATCAATCATAATGAATTTCTGGGCCTATGTTTCTGCGAATACGTCTTGTCCAATCACCCAGTGTACGCAGTAATGTTTTAAAAATGTTGATGGAACGAATCTGTCAAAATTTACTTATTAACCAACCGTATTTTTTTCGATAGATAAGCAGTTTACGATAAGGTGTTGTTGTTTGACAACTTTCAAGCGGCATAAGCAACGCTGAATACAATTTCGCGTTCTGCTAAGTATTTCGGAATGCGCTTTGCGGCCTCGAAATGCAAAGTGCTTCTGCAAGATTGCTGTGATTACGTAGGTTTAATGTTAGATAA
>JTDE01004289.1:3771-20100 GCA_014338405.1 Paragonimus skrjabini miyazakii
TTGTATATTGTTTACTGCTTATTGATCATGCTTTAAGGTAGCAGGCCATATGTACGCGAGTCAATGCTCACTTATCCGACGGATGATGACCAACTTCGATGCTCGTTATTTATCTGACAAAAACATTGATTCCCACTTCTACCGTTTTAGTTACAACCCCTCTATCCTCGAGCCATGGATGTTTATGATTCAGATGACTGTTGGTCTATCTTTTCCCCGGTTGCAGACTTCACTGACGGCTGCCAGTTTGTTATGTCAGGTTTTACCTGAACTGACGGATACCTTTATAACTCATCCTGGACTGTTTCAACACAAGTTTATTTTGATACCTGCAGTGTTCAATTTTACATCGTTGGTCATAGCTTAAGACTACTGGACGGAACACTTACTAGCTTGAACATATGCGGCATAATTAGGCGTTGATCATAGCTCAAGCCAATTGGACGGAGCAACTATTAGCATGATTACGTGCGGCATACTCTGGCGTTGATCATAGTTTAAGTCAACCGGACGGAGCAACTACTGGCGTGAACATATGCGGCATACTTAGGCGTTGATTACAGCTTGAGTCAACGGAGCAGCTACTAATGTCAACGCTGTATGCATAAATCGGAATGACAAACGCGTGCAAAACTCTCAATGTATGTTATATAATTCATAAAATTCATTGTGGGACAAGGTAAACAGCAGTTTGCCAATCATGCTTCCAGGATTCCACTCTCGCCAAATAATCTCCTGAAGGTGTGACTAGAACTGCCGTTCGTTTGATCCAGCTATGGAACGAAAATGCTTTTTGGCAAGGGACCGAATGATTTCTATGTTCTCTGTGTGAATCATACTATAGTCAGGATCCACAAAATTTTCTGAATGGTTGATCGTCCAATGCTCGTAATGAGCTACTCCATCTAGAGCTCTATAGGCTCTCCATTCGTCCGTTATGATGATGGTGTTCGGCTGAAAACAAATGAATAAAATAATGTAACAGGCTTACCCGGACATGTCTCCGGATGATGGGCAATAAGGTAGCTGTATTCCGTCTGTTCCCAGGGTAGACCGCCATGAACGCCTTCCGCGTCTCCCTTTCAATGCCACATATTACCCATGCCTTCGCAAAGTGAAGCCCACGGTGGTACTTTCGTTTCATGTACAGTGATTCATCAATTTCGACGATGGAATGAGTTCCATCTTTTTGGCGAATTACACCAATTCGGTCGTAATAGGGCCGTTGTTCCTGAAACTCATGCCACCGTTTGCTTGAACTCACCATACTCAATACCAGGCGTATACGTCGTGGCTGAGAATGTTATGCTGTTTTTCAACGACCGATGAAGCAAAATCGTGACCTAAATCGAGTTCTGCAAAATGCAGTACAGTTAAAGGGAATTACCTTCCGACAGTATCCATAGCACCACATCCAGATGCTGAGCCCACCGCAGTTACCACGACAATCTCATCGTCGCACACACCCTTCGCACCAGGGTTGCAACTCCCTGTTCTATGCATGAAGTACAAACACGCCAAACAATTTACCTTCCCCGGATAGTGCACTCGTCCTGTGCTGAAATGTTACTAACATCAGGCCATAGTGATGACCCGTGGTCTGACAGCCGTGGAGCCCCAGATGTGGCATACCGGGATCCAACAGGGGCGGCCAGAAAATAGGATAACAAACTGGCAGCCGTCAGTGAATTCTGCAACCGGGGAAAAGATAGACCAACAGTCATCTGAATCATAAACATCCATGGCTCGAGGATAGAGGGGTTGTAACTAAAACGGTAGAAGTGGGAATCAATGTTTTTGTCAGATAAATAACGAGCATCGAAGTTGGTCATCATCCGTCGGATAAGTGAGCATTGACTCGCGTACATATGGCCTGCTACCTTAAAGCATGATCAATAAGCAGTAAACAATATACAAAACGCACGTTTTCAATGATAGGGTGGGACGTGTTATGCATGTTTACACCACACCGTAGGTAGAAAAAATCAGGTGGTAACGTAGACCGTTTTCCACCGGAAATACTATCAGGGAAACAGGCTGAATATATAATTCTGATGTGTAACCAAGCAACAACCGTGGCGACAAAGTTTCATCAGGAATTACTGTGATATTTCGTGTACAATGCGATGTGAACACAACGTGGTCGAAAATTATAAATTCTACTATATCTCCAAAACCGCGCGAAATTGAGCGTTTTTGCAGGGTGAAAAGACGTATTCCACCACGAAAATGTCAATGGAAGCAGTTCCAGAACGCAAAACCGATTAAGGAAGCCAACATTATGCCTCTATCGAAAAAAATGGCGACACATTTATTTCAACAAAATGCGAATATGGGCGATTTTTAGGTACACCTGTTTTTTCCATTGCAACACCGCTAGTATACTCGGAGAAATCTATATATTTGTCCCGTAATATGCATTTCAATATTTCATGAAAAATGTGAAAAGTCTCTTTTCGCGCCTAAATGGCCGTTTCCAACTCGTTTCGGTCTTGACACACCATACCGGCGAACTACACAATTGCACATTGTGGTCACTGGCACTCCGGATATTCAATTCATCGGCGTGCAGGAGAGCTGGGCTGGATATATTGCTCGGAATGTCGATGTTACAGACAGGAATTAAATCATGACTCATCGCTGACCCTTGGAGAAACCCCGTAGAAATAGGGGATGGAGACGGAACATCTGATCCGTTTTTAACTCTAAAATCCGATTATTCAGAAAAGAAGCAATCCGACGAAGGACCTCACTCTGGATACCACAAGCTTCCAGTGTGTGTCCACATGCGTGGTACGCGGTCAAAAGACCTGACGAAATCATCGAAGATAGCATCCGGGTCTAAGGCACTATATTTTTCCCCTGTCAGACTATCTATGAAAATGAGCATATTTTTTATGCATGACCGGTTAGTAAAGGAGTCATAATGGGTAGAAGGAAAATACTGTTCGATAGGAAGTGTGGTGTCCACAATTCACCGTTCTCTTTCATAATCCATTTTTGTACGTTTTTGTATATACCGTCCTGTTACCTTCACCTGTACACTTATTTGAAACCATCATCATCACTTTTTGGATTAAATCGTCAACACGAATAAACGGGAGTTACCGCGCATCGTCCCTGTCTTCTTCAGTTGTACGAATTCTTGAGCTGGTGAAGAAATTTCACGGTGAAATATTTTAGATCCGCGTATTGGCCGGCCTGTCGACGCTAAACGCTATCATTCCACGTCTCGTGAGGGATTATTCGTCGGTCGTGTTCCGGATCCCATCTCTGGCGCCGTCTTTCTCTCTTGTGGTGGTCCATTCAATCCACCGGACCTTGACTTATCCGTGAGTAGTTCCAATTTTACCGATACGTCCTCCGTATACTTTGTACGCTTACCTTTTGAGCTTATCCGTTACGGTTACAACTCTTCCTTGGTATTACCATATTTCGGCCAGTTTTATCATTTAATTGGTAAGCCACTGCAGGTTTGATTGAGGACGGAGCGCTGTAATAGGCGTATGAGACGGTAATAAAACTTATTGGCTGGTAGCTGGCCGGGAAGTGCCGGTCACCCGATTGGAGCAAAATGTGACCGCATCTTCTTTTCGTGTACAAGGGAGAATTTTAGTCCGGAATATTTGTCTTAACGGCTTACGACAAGGTTCTGTCTGACTAGCAGCCGCTTCTGTGATAATTTTGGGATGGATCTTTTCAGGACTTATGACACTCTGTGAAATAACAGTAAATAATTGCCACTGACAATGAGTACTGGTCAAGCAATCTTAGTCGAGTACATAAAGCGCCACATTTATCACAAGACTGAACTTCACTTATATCCATGGGTGCCAAAATATAGTCCTCAGGGACAATACCCCGTTCTTTCTCAGGCGCAGCCAGCTCGGTAACTTTGGTATCCGGACCGCTTACTTCACCGTCACTCATATCACCTGTAGACCAGGTCTCCGTAAAAGAAAACATGTAGCTGTATTCCGTGGATAAACTGTCTGATTTCCGGTAATTTATTGAACAGACCAAGACAGTTCGTATACATGCACTAAAAAGCTACTTTATCGCTTGATTTCGCTGAAAAATAGAAAGGAGAGTGCGAGGAAGAGCTTAAGGGATAAGACCTAGAATTAAGGAGGGCGTTGGGTTTGGACTCAGTGTGTTCGGCTGAGTTGTTCCGACGGTCCTTCTTTTCGGCCGCAGGCGCGACTCCATCGCTTATGCACATACCATCAACCCTGCAGGACCTTTGACCAGCTGTGTTGGTGTCACAACCTGCGGCCACCATGCCCTTGTTAAATTCCGTCTTTTGGGAAGGTGCTTCAAAGTTCCCACCGATGGAGAGTTTAATCTTTTCGTCTGCCTTCAGCGAGATTTGAAAAGTGGCAACCGACAAAAATACCTAGTGAGGCACGCCAAAGAAATAACCCTTGATTTACAGGAAGTGACACCAACATGCTCTTTCCGTTTTGAAATCATGGAAGAAAATTTTCTGCAGTGCGTTTGGTTGGTGTTGGGGCAAGCAGCTCGGTAGACGGCTTTTGAGCGACCCCTGTGTACTGAACGCTTGTGTCCGTGTTTTGGACGTTGGTCGTTGGAACGACGTCTACAGCGTTCCCGCTCTCTACTACAGGCATAGAAGCCATAGTGGACACTACGAGAGCAGAAACTAAAACTAGTCTTAAATTTTAGCTTCCGGTCGACCATTACCAGTTATTTAGTCTTAGCCCGCTGTTCGCGCTTCACCCTCTCTTGCTGAGAGCGACCAAAAGACACGTCTTTTAGGTTGGTATTGGCAGACATCATAACCACTGTTCCTTCCGACATTTTCTTGAGGCTGAGCATAGCAAGTGGGGTTATCAAAAGGCTAATTGATTTCTGTCGACTTGACGCGCAGCCTGCTCGCGAGCACGAGGTTTGCGACGTTCGGGGAGAATGATGAATCTATAATTCAGCTGGAGATGTTGTGGGATAACATCCCCATAAAACGTTTCTCCTTTCTCCAAAAGCCTTTCTTCATTTTCATCGCGGTCACTTCTATATATGTGCAGTTTTCATCGCGCTTTTCATTTTACTAATCGTAGCATCGATGTGTGAAGACGCCATGCGTCCATTCAAGGACTGTAGCTTCACCTTCACTTTAGATACAATTCGTTGGTATTCGCCTCTCCTATGCCCTTGAGAAGAAACAAAAGGAGCTATTGAAGTAAGAACATCCCCGCATTTGCAATCACAGTTTTCTTGTGTTGCTCCACTTTCCGTGATGCGCATGTGACTTGTCGGGTCCAAGGCGGCCCTTCGGTTGTCGTCAAACCTGCGGCTCCTACGGATAAGATGGAGAGATTGAGATGCTGACTGATTGTACTGGTCCACGCTAAGGCCAGTACATGTGACGTCGTACCACCTCTGGCACTGACAACTCTACATACCGTTTTGCAGGGCTATATTGCACCCGTAACGGCCACAGGTGCACGTTGTGTCGGTAGGTGTCCGTTGGGTCTAAGCACTGCGAAATCTAACGCCAGTCATTGAAGACTTCAATGAGCAATATACAATACGAAACGTTGAGTTTTCAGTAATTCGGAATACAGACAGAGCAAAGCTGAAATAGGAATACAATAGGACGCGAGTAATACGATACGTGACACATTAGCTCATTATTCGATAACAAATACAGGTAATCGTGTGCAATTGCCGAGGCACCAATAGAGCAAAAATATTAGTAGACAATAGAAACGTGGAACTTTGCACCAAGAAAAAGGTGGCTAGTTCTTGTTATCCTTGGGACCAAACCTAAAATTGCGCTTCAAATTAGTACAAAGTAAGAAAGAGGTTGTTTCGACATGTTTATTTGTCTTTTGAATACCTGCACGCTCCAGGCCTTCACAATCTCTGCGGGCAATTAATTCCACGAGCTGACTACACGGTAGGCGAAAAATTTAAGCTGAACGGCCAGTCCTCATCCTCTTTTCTCGATTGCGAATCTATGACAGCTGAACGTCGTTCCTATTGCATCGCAAACGAACGGGCCGCAGAACTTGCGCCGGACTAAGAGATACTTTGTGCATTCCGATAAGGCCGCCTTTCACTCGCCGGCGTTCGAGCGAGCATAAGTTTAGCGATCTTAGTCGGTCTTGGTAGCTCAGACGCTTCATACCCCACACGATACGTGTGGTCAACTGTCCTACTTTTTCGAGGAAGGCGATGTCCATTTTGCGATATGGTGACCGGGCTTATGCACACCATCTCAAACGTGAATGAACTATGGCCAACAACACCGGAATGAACAGCCCTGGATAGTGGTTAGCGATCGCAGATTCCGGGGAATAAAACGTTCGTCGTGCTTTCTTTGCAGCCGTAGCACATCTGGAAGACAGAGAAACCGTACTAGTGAGTGGAATACCCAAGTCTCTCGTTTGCAGTTCAGTTGCTAATTCGATTGTCTGTCCGTGTGCATCCCTTTGATACCTCGGGATCGACTGGAGGATGTTAGGTAGAATGTGGCTTTTTAGGACGTTTCGTGGTGGTTCCCGCTTTAGTATCCATTTGAAGATTTTCAAGATGTCCTCCTGGTAGGTATTCGAGTCCGACCACTTTTATATCAACCGCCTATATGCAACATGGGTTGACTAGGTCGTCGGTCAAGTCACTTATGTGCACCGGGAAGAGTAGATGGTCGATGACTGAGTATTGGGGCACGCCGCGTGACGGAATAACCTTCATCCGGCAGAAGTCCTCCCACTGTCACTCTACACGACCTTTCGGCTGAAAAAGTCTAGATCAACCGGCAGATGTCAGAGGATATTCCAGCTTTTTCTAACTAGCATCCAAACAGCCTGTGGATGACAAAATTGGAAACCCTGCGGAAGCCTAGGTAGCACAGCTGTTTCACTTCTCCACTACTGAGCTTCTCCGCGACGGCGTCTAAAATTTCAGCATATTGGTAAGAGTAGATCTACCTCTTAGAAGGATATGTTGAAAAGCTCTGAAAAGTTTCTACGCATAAAGGAATCCATAGATCTTATGTCGTATTATGTGTTCAAAGCTTTTGCGGACGACACTGGTCAAGATTATTGGTCGGTAATTTCAGACAGCTGGTCAACTAACATCCTTGAATTATGGAATCATAGTGGCTCCCTCCCGGCCTCTCACGACCATATCTGTAATCAGTATGAGGTTGAACATAAGGGTGAAGGTCGGCGCCACCGCTTTGATCAGAAGTTGTAGGACGGCTAAGTGGATGTTGTCCTGTCTTGCGGATTCTTTGCTTTTTAACGGGGATATCATTCGTTCAGCTTCCTGCGGCGTAATGTCTACATCCACCATACACGCACACTGGTAGTTGGGAGCAGGTTCAGGTAATCCACCGGCGGCGTGAAAAACGCCTCGGAACTTTGCCACAAATGCGTTCACTATACTCTCGTTCGTCAATATATTCTTTCCCTTATAGGTAAGTATGATTCAAGTCTATTTCTCTAGTAGGACCTGGACAGGGAATGACCGTTAAACTTCCTGGGGTTCTGTTTGTTGTCACGTTCAAGGTTGAGCTCGTATATCAAGCGGGCATATTTTTACCTTCATTGCTTTACTTTGAGCCACCTTGTTTGTCATGAAGCTCTCAAATCCCCTTTGCTGAGAGTATGATTTCCAAACCATATACTTACGATGAAACGCTCTCTTGGCACTGGGGTGATATCACGAACGGCTCTAGACAAAATGATCTCAGTCGGGAAGCGCATCACGGTGCTCACCGAAAGGTCAAACAAGTGCACCAGACAGGACGAATGCGTGAACCGAACAACAACCCTGGAACATATCATGGGGTGACCAACACAATCGTCGGCCAAGGTCAAAGCCAAGCTACTGCAGTCAAGCCAATGAAGCCAGCTGCTCTGTTGTATTCATATATAATGCCTTATTGATAACGTACAGATAGTTTTTGTCATGCTTCATTGCTGAGTCTTTTGCAGTCAATCGGGATAGCTTGAGGTCGTATTAACCAGCGTTACAACAGATTTGGCGACCAGAACCCACGCAAAAATGACAATGACCGTTGAAGACTTGAAAGCTATTTTGCAATTCCGGCAAACTCAATTCGAAGCAGCCCAAACCCGACTGCTGGAAAGCCTGACGTGGCTTACAGTTCGACCGTCAACATCAACCAGCGAGTCTACTTCCCTCGATGTAATTGTCAACAGTATCATGGAGTTCAACTACGACCCTGATGCTGGGTTAATCTTCGATTCGTGGTTCAAACGTTACGGAAATATCTTCAACATCGAACTCAAACAGAAAGACGATGCTCGATGTGTTCGACAACTGTTTCAGGAAACTGGCACGACGGAGCACACACGGTAGTGCAATTTCATCCTACCGAGAAATAGCCCGGAACTCTCTTGATGAAACAATCAGAACATTGATTGAACATTGACGGAAATTTTCGGCAAGCGTTCATCTTTGTTTAATGCCCGTTATCAATGTATCAAATTAACCAAGCGAGAGAAAGAAGATTTTATTACTTATGCCGGTAGAATCAATATTGAATGTGAACATTTCAAGTTACCTACCATGACGGAGAACCAATTTAAGCCCTTGATTTACGTCTGCGGACTACAGTCACAAACTATTGGTGATATGAGAACTAGGTTGCTTAGCAGGCTTGAACAATCTCCCGACATGGGGTTGCAAGATTTGGCTCACGAATGTCAACGGCTGGTTAACCTGGAACATAACACGGCCATGTAGTATCAAATAATCTATTCAATGTCGCTCAGTCATGCACCATACCGTCCAACAGTACCAAGGCTCTTAACCCTACTAAGCCGTCATCAGCATGTTGGTTATGCGGAGACTGGCACCACGTGAAGTTCTGTCCTTTTAAGAAACATCAGTGTTCTGTCTGTTATCGCCAAGGGCATAAAGAGACCCACTGTAAAACACAACGGCTCCCTAGGCTTCATCGTCAGATTGCATGATCATCGAGTAGAAGTCGCTGTTACAAGCCATGCCCGACCACCGTACTTGTCACGTCACTGACGCATTCACCGGCGTGTAGGAAATATTTCATCGTTCAGACAAACGTAAAAATTGTGAAGTTACAACATAACAGAACATCTGATATCCCATATCTTGTCGATTCTGCTGAGGTCTGTTGCATCATTTTAAGATTGCTGTGCTTTGCTTGATTAATGTTGAAGGGTGGCCCTATGTTTCATTATATTCTCTGAGAATAAACAGTATTAAACATTTTTGTTCCCAGACCAGCTACTGTCACTGTTTTCCTTACTATTAATCAGTTTGAGTCCTGTACACTTCCGAATGTCAAAATAAGACATTCTTCTTTCATATTCTTTCATGCGTATATATTATAATTTTATTATTATATATATATTATTATTATATATTATAATTCTAGCCATTTCTCGATGCGTGAACAATAATTTTGCTCCTACCCAACCAATGACCATTTGTTTGAGTGAGCTCAATTCCGTTTTATCGTCCCCCATTACTGAGCAGAGCCTAGTTGTCAGATTTGTTGTACAGGCACATTCTTTGTTTAATTTCTGAGGATTTTTCCCATTTGAGGTGAGATATTTAATTTTCATGTACACTGATTCAATCATTTTTGTATTAAATCCGGTTTTCACGAGCGTCTTCTCATTAACCGTTTCGAAGATCGATTGTCTTCTCTGCCGCTGGATATTGAGAAAGGCACTTTTGAATCGTCAGGTTACGCGTAACTCGTTGTGGACTTGAATCTTTAGCGAACGATTCAATAGCACTCGAATTCCTCAATATTTATCCCGGACACCTTGCCTTTCAACGAGGACGGGCAACAACGCCTTCCTGTAATAGAATTCCGGCATTCTACGAGAATGACGAAATCGGATATTGTGAAAATTGCTACCGCTCTTGACAATTATGGCGTTATCGAGGCTGATCCCGCTACTCTGAACCAGCAGTCTACCACTGGAAGATCAAGCGCTTCTCTATCACTCGAGGCTGCAGTGATTCCCCATGAGCCCTTTCCTCTCTCGGATGAGAACCAGTTGCAGACTCATATCTATGGTGATGTTCCCTTTCCTAGTAACCTTAATTCATTACAGTTTACGAACGGTCCTTCTATGACAAGTGTTTTAAGTGTTTCTAAAAGTTTTCTTAATAATAAGATTCCATCTGAACCGAGTGTTGCCGAGCATGATTGTCGTTTGCTTCGGGCCTCTAGGACTAAGCAGGGATCCGGCCTAGCAGTAGCGATAGGGACAGTGGTGACCCCACCGCAGAATATGGAGAGTGTGTCCTACTTATCTACTGTTTTTCCCGTTCGGCCTAATCATGTTATGTCGAATGTTTCTAATAAAGTTTCCGATGATCTGTTGAAAGAAGAGTTGGCGTTGAAGGCAGAGGAGTTAGACTTGAGGCGTAAGTTGTTCGAGCTCCATAAGGGGTACCATAGGCCTGTGGAGGTCGAACCCGTCCCGACTAGATTTAGTAAAACGCCGAGGGATAATATCAGCCCCCCCTTCATTAACGGGCCTCGAGAACGAACCCCTTTAGTTTGGACCCTGATTAGGAGCCCAGCTTAGGACCCGGTTCAGAAGCGTACATGGGATGTAATTAAGTTTAGTAAAACATACTGGACAACAGTGTATCATAATTACCTGGTTTATTCACCACGTACGTCGTTGCACACCAGCGTAAGCAGCCGGATTATTGTGCAGCAAGTATTTCCCCCCCATAGCGCTCAACCATTTCCCGATAGCGACCGGTACTCCCGTTTCTTAGACGTGGTCTCTAGATAATTTGTCACGCGGTTGATTGCTATCTGTTACGAACGCCGATCGCGAGTTGACAGTGGGCATGCCACTGGAGTGCCGCATCTGTTGTGCTATCATATTCGCACATGAACATTAGGAACAATGCGACTGATTTTCATTCGCACTGAGAATTAAGTCAAATTGACTGTGTAGCGTGACTTATTCGTGCCACGCTGAACACGAAACAAGATGCATTTGCAACATTCATGGATGGGATAAAGTGCACATCGTCGGTCAAGGCCCTTGTTCCTGGTCTCCGTTCACCTGATTCTTTTACGCGCCTTTACCAGGTATACCGACAGACGTGCTGGAAAAGTGCACATGCGGATTACGTCCGTTCATTTTTTGTGTAGGCATTAGAGCGCGAGAATATCTTGGAAGTTACGACTGGACCAGCACGTCCAACGTAACTCCAGTCTTCCGCTGAATGTCACTACGCCCTTTGCTCTAGTCTGTAGCCTCCAATTATTCAGTCCACCTATTCTACGGCCGTGCTAGATTGACTTTAATTAATGAATGTTCAGCTCACCGCCGACCGTTTGTCTCGGGATGCGTGATGAAGTAGGAAAGAATGAATGTGAGATTGTACATCGTTGTTCATATGAGGTTGTGCTCTTAGCAAGCAACATCCGTTGTGATTGCTTGTCGGATTTCACTGAAAAGGACCAGTTGTTTTAGCAGGTGAGTTTAGTTTCGGTGGTCGGGTGAAGACATATGGCACATCAGTTGTGAAGCCCAGGTTTGCGAGTTGAAACCAGGCGTAGTCGTATTTATGAGAATTACAAAGCCCACAAAAATAGTGAATACCAATCTGTCAGGTTACTGGAAATGTTTGGAGCAGGATGTAGCATGACTTCGTATCTGTGCTCGGCAATCGTCTCAATTAGGTGGCTTTGCGGCAGTTGTGATTAATCAGATAAAGTAAAGTTAGTTACCTTGATCGCTTTAATCGTTCCTGACTGGTCCCTCTATGCACCTCTCGCGCGATGAATCGCCCTTCACCGCCTGGTCAAACGGTCGCACCCGGGATCACGACGTGGTTTAATATCAAAGATTGAACATGAACAGGCCCATATTCGGGGATCTAACACTGTTACCCGAATAGCTATCTATTAGGGAGTGATGGACACACATGACGGTTGAACGAAGTCGTGCGTTTTACAAAATAATCATGTAACATTCCAGCAGCCAAAGTGTTCAGCAACAACCAAGTAATCAGTTCCCTGTAGAACGTTCGGACAGATTCTCTTGGACACTTGGTAGCCACTGCTGTCCGCCAGCTGCCAGTGATGTTTACTAATTGCTGAGTGGGGGTACGTATCTGTTGAATCTTATGATCCAGTCGGGCTCATTCGCACTCTGTCAAACGCCAACAACTTAACCACAGTGAAATCAAGTCAGGCGGAAAAGATCCACTCGGTGGGCCCAGAGTGGGGCGTTAGTACCATACTTCGAGGCCGCCGAGGCTTTCGAGGCCGAACGGCGTGTGTCGAATTTATATCGGTCATGGTCTCACATGCTAACTTAGTTTACGCGGCTTCGCTGGGCCGACTGACCAACGTACTGAAAGACAGCAACTCATGAGATCTGAATAACTCGCGCTGACCAACTCAGACAACTAGCGATCAGCCCGATCACACAAATTTGCATTGCTTATTAGCCACATTGCGAATGATTTACACGCTTTCAACGAAAGAATACTAACAGTATAGATATCATAAGTTTATTCGTCAGTATGTGATTGCTACATATTCACAGTTGTTCTTCAACATTCCGTGTTCTTTCTGGAAATGCATCGAAAAACGAACATTAGTACAAACGTAGATGACGTGAGGTTTTTATACCAGAGCCCCGTTGGCCTGACGTATGCGCCAGTTTCACCGCCACGCCATGATGAGGATGGAGGCGGGTCTGTAAAACAATACCGGGTTTGCAAGGGTCAACTCACGTGTTATCCGTCATGCCAAGCATTGAACGAGTAGACCTCTCGAAGTGACGCTGGCAGCATGTGCATAAAAAATCTTCCGCGAAAATGGGGACGTACACGCACTCAAAGTGGTACCGTTGGGGTTAGTGCTCGCATCGAATCCAGTTGTCCATGCTTTAATCTTTGGATGGAGATACATATCTCCCACATTCACTGCAAACTTCCGTAGACAACATCGTGTCATCGATTTCCTGATTGTAGGCTTGTGACGTCATTTGAAGTTGTCTGGTGCTGAGGCCTGGTTTTGAGTAGTCGAGAACTGTCGTGATTTGGCGCGAGCGCTTCGGGAGTGGTGGACGGGGAAATAAGAAGACTTTGTCGACGGATTTTGGGGGAATTGAAGTTGATGCGCCAGGCTGGTCGATTGATGTTGAAGAAAATCGGTTGTGTTGTTTGCCACATTGGTGGCTGCAGTTTGGCCGGGGCATGTCTGAGGCAATCGTCTCATATCCAGTATAAGTTGGTTGAACGTTCCGCAGGAGAATTTCCTAGATGCCAGTGATCTGAGTTTGTTGAACGCCGACAGTCTTGATGATCTCACGTGGGTTCTGCGCGTTGTTTCGATTGTAGAGGCAGGTGTATAAAAAATAGTGTGTTGAATTCGCGAGTCCGCCCTGGAGAAATTGGAAAATTGTTTGACTTAACATGAACAATGTTAACCGAGATGCCTACCGTAATGTCCATGCACTTGGCGGTACGGAAAAAGGGCATGTCCGCATGGCAGTATATATTCCACGGAAAAGCGGCAGTCGTCGTTCCAGCTGTCATAGTCAATCCTGTGAGATCCCCTGCCACTCTCAGTTACCAATAATGATGTGGCGGTTGTCTCCACAGATAACTCCCAACTGGTCTGCATGTGTGCCGTAAGTCTATCTACCGCCCATGGCAAAAGTTTTCGTGCGATGACGTTAAGTTCGGGATGACCGAAAAGTGGGTGAAAGGCGCGGCTGTCTACCGCCAGCTTAGCCAGCACATTGTTAATGATGTGCTGGAAATCATTGCCGACTCGTTCCGCGGCTTTTCACAGACGAATGCGGTCGTCGAAGTCGTATCGCTTGAATGAGCGATGAGTAGCCTCCACAACATTGTTGTCTCGTGTTCTAAATGTCGGAGACATCGGAGAAAGGCCGTTACACCACTTGCTGGCATGCGGAATCAGCCGATGTTGCAAATATTTGAAGAACGCCGCGTCCAGTTGCTGAATTTCGTGCAAGGAGGTAGAGAATACCTCCGTACTCCTGGCGTCCATAGCCCTGTACAAGTTTTGGAGAGCAGTGGGATCGGGACGCTGTTAAAATGATTACAGCGAATACGATGAGACTCACCCTCTGGGTCACGTTCTTCAGAAGGTGCACTCGGCACAATATTTGCCGTACTATTGGCAGTTCCTGAGAGATCGCTGCCTGGGTGGCGGCGCTGTCGTCCATTATCATTGTTCTAGTGTTTATTGGTTCTGCGTATTGGATGAAGATGCGGAGGAACTAGGCAATGGCTTCAGTCATTTCGTCTGCCTACCATCCGAAGCAGATAGGCAGTCCCATTCTGCAAGCGTCACTTACAACAAGTACGAACAGGTAGTACTTCTCCGAACAGCCTCGGTACGTGGCGTCTATTCCCATCGATTCGGAGTAGCGCCGGAACATTGTCCGCTGTTCAAAAGTCATGAAGAATAATCGAGGAACGCGGTTCTCGGCAATTAGAGCACAGCGGGTGTGCCCTGCTTCGGAGAGTTTACTGGCTGGTTCTAACAGATACGACGGAGAGCTTCTTTGGGCCATACGTTTGGCATGCAAATTGCATATGTTCCCAGTGGACGAATTCTTGTCGAACGTACTTCGTGTATAACAGCACAGGGTGAGTAAGCTTGCACCCTGCATTAACCATGGTAGTATTTTCTCAATTTCCTCTTCGGTCAGACGTCGGTAACAGGCTCCATTTGAGCAGCGATAACGCCCACCGGGTGATTATGTGTAGTGACCGCCCTAATCATCCGGTAAAGTCCCTCAGTGCTCCGGTTGACGTTCATGAACGACTGACATCCTCTTTGTCCATGCGGTTCTGTGCAGACACCGCGGCCGGGACGTAGCGGTTGACCCCTCCTGGTGCATATGAACACTCCTCGGTTTATTCCGCCTTCGGTCGACGTCGTGGTGTGCGTACTATAGCACGCCCCGGTGATCTGCCGAATTTGACGGAAGTCGGCTTCAAACAGGTTGAATGACTCGAAAAGTTTTGGGTCAGTACCAAATCCAGAACATTGTCGGAATATAGAAGTCAAATCAACGGTAATCGACATTTAACGAGTTTCGAGAAAAGCAACGTATTCGACATCGCGTGTACATTTACAACGGTTTCGTTACCAAATTGAACACTGAAGTAGCCAGCTTTCACCCACTACTTAACTGGCCCGATTAGCACGTCAATGTACCTGGCCTGAATTGTCATCCATCACACTGGTTGAGTCAAAGAGAGCTGGAGCTTGCTTGTGTGGCGCGATGACCATGAGCCAATATTGGACTCACCTCAGTTTTTGAGTCTTATAAATTCGATCATTCAATCTTCGAGATAAAATACGTCATCCTATAGTCTGAGAGTGCTTCATTTTGCGGCGTTTCACAGATATGTTCGAAATGAAAATATACGACCACACTGTGTTTGCTTTGCATTTCAACAAGAATACCAACACATTTGATAGTGAAACATGTATGACAACATTTCCAGTTTCCTCGTCTATTAGATATGTGTACTATTCCTCCATGTTTACATGATTTCAGGCAGATACTGGTCGATGAAACGTTGTTCTTAGAAATGGTTGGGAGTGACGCTATCATATGGTTGTCTCCATCTTCGGTGTATACGGAACGGCGTAATAAAAGGGTATCATGTCTCACTCTATCATCGATAATCTTTAAAATTAAATTCTATCCATTTTACTGCACTGTTTTCAACCAGACTGAGGTCGCATCGTGTGCATGCGGAACAATATACGAAAACAAACGAACTCAAGCTGCCTGCCGATCACTGGGAGGTATATCTCTCAGTCAGTCACACCATGATGTTCAGAACGCCGAGTATCGCGGTGCAGGAAAATATTCTAATCAATATAACAATCAACGGAAGCAAAGATGATGATTACTATGTACCCTAAATCTTTCAAATACAGCTTCATCACCACTTCCCGCACGTGTTCGTTCTCCAAAATGTTAATCGTAAAAGTTGTACGGAAGGAACAGCTACTAGTGTGGACGTACATTGCATGCTCAGATGCTGATCACAACTTAGTTCAATCGGTGGAGCAGCTACTATTGTGAATCTACACCGATTGCTCGAAGCTTCTTTTGATGTGTCAGGTCCGCGAGATCAAGTTAGCGATTTCATTTCCTGGATAAATCAGCATCAGCATTGTCTGATAATGAATCTTTCTATATAGTACTATATACAACTCTAATGTGATATAAGGTGGAGAGCAGTTTGACGGGTTGGTTTGCGGGATTTCCCTTTCCGGGTATGGCCATGAAGTGGTACTTGGCG